>QKZZ01002489.1:0-14630 GCA_003521265.1 Cetradonia linearis
CCCCAACATCGGCCCGCCTCCTCTTGCGTTTCTAGCCTGTAGTGTTGAGCCGGTCTTACGCTCCAGCACCACCACTTGCCCTTGGGCGACCTTAATTGGGCTTGCCTTGATCGCTTTTTGTAAGCTCTCGGCTTCCGCAAAGTCAATGTATGCAAACCCTTTCTTCTTATCTATCTCCACCTTGTTGATAGCACCAAATCCAGCAAAAGCTTCCTCAAGCAACGGTTCCGTGATACCTTGTGATGGATTCGCATGCTTGAGAAACGCTTGAGTCGCTGTGGACCGCGGTGGAGTATTTTTGGAGGGAGTTGAGGCTGCGTTGGACGTTGAGGAAGCAGGAGCATTTGAAGGAGCTCTTGCCGCTGCTGGACCTGCTGGTGGGATTGTAGGCGATTTGGTAGCATTCGTGTTGGTAGCAGTCGGGTTGCTAGCGGTTCCAGCAGAGCTATTTGTAGCCACATTTGTATTTGTAGCCACTACTGGTTGCGACGGTCCCGAGACAGCCTTCGCAGCCGTTGTGGCACTACTGACCGCTGATCGAGCTGCAGCGCCTGGTGCTCCCCGTCTCCCACCTCTTCCCCCAGCATTTCCGCCCAGACCAAGATCACGCTGCAAAATCTTAGCCACTGCACTCGCATTTCCACGTTCACGCTTCTTATCCGCAAGGGCAGCATCGACGGTGCTGTTTGGTGTGACAGTTGGAGGCGTAGACCCAGATGCCGGTTGATTTGTTGACGCTGTAGCTTTAGGCGTATTAACTGCTTGCTTGTTCAACACTTTCACTGCATCGCGTGCCGCCTGCTCCACCTTAACAGCCTGCGCACTTCGCTTTTTGGGAGAAGGCGGCGTCGCTGTGCTGCTGATAGACTTATTGTCCAGCGCTGCGGTAGCCTTGGCATCTTTAGAGTCTCGCCGAGCGTGTTTGCTTGCCCTTGAAGGCGCAGCATTCTCTTTGCCTTTGTTCGCTTTCTTGTCTCTCAAAAACTGTACTAGAGGAGTGACCGTAAACTTCTCTTTGTTTTTGGAAGCACTGTCATCTTCTTGGTCTACGGACGTAGACTTTGGTAAAGGATTTGTCAGGCTTTCGAGAAAGTCTTTAAATGCTTGATCTTGATCGATTGTACTCTGACGAGCATCTTTGCGTGGCCTACTATTAGGGACACGGCCATAAGGTGCGAATTCGACCGAGGGAGGTCCAAGTAACGCAGAATCTTTGGACGTTCCTTTGGCGTCAGCAAAGGCTGTATCTCGGACCTTGTCAGAAAGCAAAGCTATGTACTCTTGCTTCGTGAGGTGCAAATATGCACGAGAAGGTCTGGAAGGTTTGGCGGGACTGAAAGGCAAGAATCAGTAGATTGTTCCAGACCAGATCTCTTGCATTGCTCACTTACTCCTTTGAGACCTTGCCTTCCTTGTAAACCGCCCAATCAACTTTGTCCCTGGTAGGTTTCCACTCCTCCCCAAGAGCTTCTTCGAACTCAGATTGGGTCAAGCCAGGTGGTAGCCGCCTAATGATTATTTTCAGTCTTGCTAAAGGTGCTCTTGGCGCTGGTGCTTCTGAGGCTGGGCCGGTCTTCTTCTGCGTGGCGGACGCTGGGATAGAGAGAACACCATTGGAACGCGATGGTTTCGCTATCGTGACTCGAGGAGCTGGGGATGTCATTATGGCGTGAAGGTCGAGGATTCAGTATAGTACGCCTGCTTGTAGCCTTACACCCTTCTTATCCAGCAAGAGTAACAACTTCACCCCTCTCAAACCAAAACTTTACCAGTGTAGAGCTCCAAATGGGAAAGAGCGAGTACAAGCCGTAGGGCTGATGGAATTAAGGCTAACTCCGGGAATAAAATGAACCGAGGGTTCGCCAGTCTCATGATTCAGAAGACCAATGACAGAAACACGCAGAGTTTAAAGATCGGTCAAGGAACAGTGACCTCTATCGGAATCCACATAGTGATTCATCCTCATGTCAAAGGTGTCACTGCCAAGGGGTTGAATGTTCAACGCACTTATCAATAGAGGCTTCCCCACCTGGTCCTCTGTTAGTGCACTTCTGTTCAGTCTCAGCACATGAGCTTAATATCGACTGAATTGGGCTGCAGATGGGCTTTACATCCACTAAAAGTCCCCCGTAATTCAACTATTTGACAGGCAATATCGTTCTCTACGCATCGTTAAAGCAGACTACGCTTGAAAGGCACATATTGAGCATACTTGCATCAATGGCGAAGTGGATTCATTAGAACTACCAGCACGCTTCCTACGCATTGAAATAGCTCTGCACACTCGCAACGCTGGATCATCTCCTTACATTCGATTGGGCTTTCTGCACGGCTAGTGAATCGAGGCAGAGAAATATTGCCTCAGAAGCAACTGCTTAATATCAATGGGAGCCGGATGGTCCCAGAAAGCATTGATTGTTGGTGTTACTCGAGCAAAATGCGCGTGGTGGATGGTCACATTCCAAATTCCAGTCAAGGCCAATCTCTTGAGGAAGGAGCGAAGATGTCCTTTCTTCTGTTGTTCTTTTTCCCTCCTCTCCTACGTAGAGTAGTGGCGGACTTTCTTGTTTTAGCCATGAAGGCATTCTTTACTTTTCGTGCACTTTCGCTGACATGCGCTCACACGATCGCTGCTCCCAGAACATTAACATTGACGATTACCATAATAACAACTCCATCATATACACTGCAATTCAGACCAACATTTCATCCGCCAACGCTTCCCCCTACAAGGTACCCAACAGTCTTTGTGACAGGTGGCTTTCCCAAGGCTAACTTTTCGGTGCTCTCTATCACACTCCATACCGTACAAATCTCTTTACGCAAACAATCCCTACTACCGACTCATTTAATGTATCTTTCCCTCCGCGTCCAACCGCTACACTGATCACACCTCCCGCCCCGACGTCGATCATCGTTAACGTCAGTTCCGTCTCTAATCCAAGTCAAGATACCTGCACGCCAGATGCAATTCTCTGCGATGGTCCAGATTCGTTCTCTCTCCACATCCCTCTTCTGACTACCTCGTCGAAATACATCTCCATCGGTTCAGTATCCGAAGGAACCTCACGTATTATTGGAAACATCAATGGTATGATTGGTGTTACCTGCACGCCTTAGGGGACTTTGCAATGCGATGTTAACGGAACATACCTTTCGTACGCCGAAGGTATGCTCTCTTTATTCTCCTCCAGCGTTGGCCAGATTCCCGACTTTGCTGATCTTCTAGTAGAAGGGTCGGCGACTGTGGGCAAAATGCCTCCAGAAAAATTACGTCTAGGCGGAACAATAGCCGGATATTGAGGGTGGGAAGATCGATCAAGTAGCTAAACTCAAAGGTGTAAAGTTCGATACCGACTGATCAGTAGGAGGTATAGGTGGGTGGTCTCAATAACTGGCCGGTATTCGGGTATTGGCATGGCCCAATGAATTCTCGTTAATATAACTGCCTCCATCTATCATACACTGCTTGTACACTGTGTACAAAGTATGTCTCTCGTTCCGAAATGGAATTTGACGTGACAACACCGTTCATCTGCCTCATCCGAAAGATCACGTATGATTCTTTCATGACGAGCCGTGGGGCGTAGTCGACCGCTACAACCCTTTGGTCAGCAACTGAACATCAGCCTGGGGCTTATGAACGAACGTGGTTCCGAGCTCCACTCGTTTATCTTCCTCCGAACGAGTTGAAGCAGAACTTTCTTTTCTTAAGAAGTTCCAGAACGAAGTGTCTTCGAGAACGGCGCCATCAACACCAAACATTGGGATTCCAAAAGGTATAGGAGGCCATTGAGCATTAACGGTCGAATTTGTGCTATTGGTGCTTGTAGCTGGGCCAATGACGAATGAAGGGAAATCATTCCGTTCATCATGGAGTTGGCATCATTTGAAGGGGTTGATGAAGACGTAGGTAGTGCTTGCAGTAAGGGTGGCAATATCAGAAAAGTTTACGAAGGGGAGAGCGGTGTGCAAATGGCTAATCCAAGGAGGATAAGAAAACCGAAAAGGGTCACTCTGTCCTGCAGTCTTGTAAATGATGGCATCTTAATTAAGAAAAGGAGCGCAACGCTTTTCAGGAAGGAAAACTTGAAACTTCTTTAAAGAAGCCTTATTTATACAGCCAACTATGAAGGAAAGCGCTCTGATTGTCGCCAATCTCACATCGGCCGTCGAATCTGCTCACAACGTGCATTCGCGCATTTGTGCATACACCAATTCTTTGCGTATCCCTTTAGTCCACTTCTTTACTGAACCAACTAAATGTAGAAGGAACTAACTTCCAAGGCTGCCTTTTCCGCAAAAGTTTCGGCTGTCCAACACACAATTGAGACATACAAAGCTTCGACCAGCCCGCATGCGTTGATCAATTGTTCGAAAACACTCAGCACCGCAATTGCCAAAATGTAAGTCAACCAATACAATCCCGAAGGGGCGTTTTAGGGCTCATTTGGAACCTCACTTTTACCCCCGACGCAGATTCTACTCGATTAAAACCATGCGGTCTGGCACCTGGTATGTATATCGACCTATCAGCAGAGACCAGACAGGAAAGATCGTAATCTTGGCCAGTTGTGCTTGCAATTCTAAAGGATACCAAAAAAAGAGGGAAATGAGCTAGGAGATATACATTAATCTTTGCACCCTTGAGCCAGTTCTTGATTAATGGGCTTTGAAAGTATCATTTTCAGAAGAAAACTTCCCTCACGATGGATTTCGGAAAATTATAATTTACAGGGTGACATAAAGGTGCCGAAGCTTATCATTCCGAATGGTGAGTCAGGCCATCGATTGGCGGTGAGTTTTGTGACTGTGGAAGACAGCGTTGTTCCATAACTTTTGTTGGACACCAACATGGGACCGTGCAAAGGAGCTACTAGTGACGTTGGTTGTTGTGTCTGTAGTATTTGCAAAGCTGGTAAAGCGAGAATAGGCCCGCCCTTGATTTCGTGCAGAAGAAGACTACATGATAGGAGGAGGCAGAGGCTACCACCAGCCTTGTGTGTACGAGCATGCTCGCGACGGACATGTATCGCCGGCTTTGTACGATTCCGAAGAAATAAATGGGTCGAGAAGGGCTACGAAGATCCAAATATGTCAGATGGAAAATACAGCAGTTTATAACGCAACGGAACATCACTACAAATACCACGATTACTGCTCATCAAGAGCGTGCGCTTTTTGGTGTAGTTGGTCATCTCACAACATATAACAGGCGTATAGAGTGACGCGCTGATCAGCCTTGCAGTGTGCATCACGTTGTCGGATCGGCTCGAAACGTGGGAGAGCGGCTCATGTCTCGAAACACCTTCCAGGATCATCCGCAGATACTACTGCCTTCCAAAATTGATAATCTACTCAGGCCCAAGTGTCAAGATTACCGTGAAAGCCATGAAAGCTCATATCAGATATGACTTGCACCTAAAATCATGTCGGGCGATTGCGCAAGGCATAATCACGTCAGACGATGCTATGAAAGAGATGACTTTTGCCAGGAACTTCCAGAAGAGTCTGAGAGCTCGAAAAGCCTACAATGTGCCTTCTGATTTGGGAACGTGGTTTGGACAGGTGCAGGTGATCTCCTTTTTTTTGTCCCTAGGAGCAAACGGAAGGTACTAGGTTTGATCTTCGTCACCTGCCCTCGTTGTGTTTGTCACTATTCATATTCAACTCTCATCGTTAATAAGAAGGAAGTATAAGTTACAAGTTCATATATTGCCTTCTCAATATTGTTTTTCGTTGATCCATTTTCGGCGTCCTAGAGAAATGGACAAGCCAAGGGCCAGCTCAAAGCCAATGAGGCCTTCACCCCTAAACTACCTGGTAGAAAATATCAACACTACTGATAAGTATGCATCCAACACGGCAATTGACAAAGATTGGCTGGACAGCACGTCGCCTGAGCTTCGAAGGCCAGTTTCTAACAGACTTCGCCATGATAAAGACGCAAGCTTAGGATCGATCATAGAGCCTAAAGGTGAGAACAGTAAAGAGCCCCAGGTGAGCAGAGAAAAAGTATCAGATGTGGGGATCAGCGAGCGACCCAAAGCGGGCGTCTCAGGTGTGACGGGAGTAGCAGGAAGCACGCCATGGCTGAAATTTAAAAATGACATGAGATCTATTAGCGGACTGCGGCGCGAAAACCCATTCCCTCTCAACACGCAGCTTCTAGCTGGGACGGCCGAATCCCCGAATTATTCGTCATCTGGGACCTCCAAAACTCTGAACGATTGCCAGAATTGCAGAGAGAAGAGGTTTATCTGCTCGTTTGGAGATGAAAGTGTTAAGGAAAAACCATGTAGACCATGTCAATTGAGAGGCGTCACATGCCGGCCGCAACGTGGATGGGAGAGAGAGGATGATGACGGTGACAATGGGATGGAAAAGGGTATTGGATTAGGTAAATCACAGGCGATGTGGGAGACAGAAGTCGTATTAACAAGTGCTATTTTCACAGGTGGCATACACAGCGAGAAAGAACCTATATCTCGCTCATCCCGTCCACGGACTCACACTCGCTCAATGACTCGCTCTCTCCGTAGTTCTGAATTAACAGAATCGACCTATCGTAGGTGCATTGATATATTCAAGAACAACAAGACGAGACTGATTGATCTCTCAGCTCCGCTTCAAGATCCTCAACAGTCCGAGGCGACGTTGAATGAGACTGATTGCTTAATCGCAGAACTTCCAGAGTCTGGTTGCAGCCTGCAGGGTAGCGAAGGAAGCGAAAGCAGCCAAGACGCACAGCCGCGCTTCTTGCCAGGGCCCATTCAGCGCACACCCACACGCATTGACCCTACAGAATATCCGGAGGCCCCTGTCTTAACCCCTATCGGCGGAGTAATTGGTTATGCACCATCGACAAAAGAGAAAGACTCTCCACGTGGAGAACCACGCACTCCTAAACCCAGAAAGAAATCGGGGCGCATAACTGCCTCACATCAAAGAAACCAGAGCCAGCAAGACCCAAGCCAATCTCGCAGCGGGTGCAGCGAATTGCCCGCTCTCGGTTTCTCTGATAGATGGTCAAATTCTAAAGATCGGAATCTATGTGGAGCCACTTTCCCTCCTCCCAGCTTATCAAATCACTTTCTCAAAGACATGGAGGAGGCTGCAGTCCTATCTCTGGGAAAGTCTGTAAAGGAGCTACCGGTTGCTAAGTTGGTTCGAGTTGGCTACAGAAACGATAGCGTTAGGGCTCGGGTCAGGGGGTCAGCACTGGAAGCGGCGGCGAACATGGAGAAGGAATTGAGCCTCGAAAAGAATGAGGAAGTTAGGAACCGTGTATTTTGGACGATGGAGCAAGATAAAGAGAGAGCGGCGAAAGGGATTGGGAGCGAGCTCTTGCGGGAGACGATAGGTAAGGCTTTCAATGTAGAGGGAATGGTGACTCAGGATGCAAGAGATGCGGCGATAGTCCTGGAAAGACCGTTTGGATTTCCAGAGAAAATGAGAACGTTGAGTAAGGAATGGGAAGACAACAAGGAAGAAGAGAAGTAGCAAAGAATAAATGCTAGTGGAATAGTTCCTAACCACCAAGCCATTCGCCCTTTGTAGCTGTAGAGTAATTGAACGATGAACAGTTGCTGGCAAAAGATGGTACAGAGAAAACTACGTCATTCTGCGGGGTAAAACTCCCAACCACAATGCGCGTCGCTTCTAGATGTAGTACTCACTTGTAGGAATTGAAGTATCTAAGTAGCTGCGTTAATTTGCTCCACCATTTTAAGGTCCAAGGATGAGAGAGGAACTGCTCACGAAGAACTGTTGGCAAATACTCTCACTGTATTGACGAAACTCCGCATATTCGGTAGCCAATCGAGGATTATTAGATAATGTCGAAAGGGACGACTACATGTTCAAATAGTTACTGTGGCTTCGTTTCAATACTTCTGCAACCAAATTATAAGAATGCCTCGAGCTCTGCGCATAGGTATTGACGTGGGAGGTATGAATCCCTCCCACGTCACCAATAAGCCTCGCTTCGCTCACCTAACTCAACAGGCACAAACACCGATTCAATACTTCTTGACACCGCCGCCTCAGTAACATCCGCAGCATCGGTTCTCGCGTGGAATAAGAAAACAACAACATCAGACATCACGTCTGGCATTCAGCAAGCCACTGCTGAGCTCCTTCGGACTGCATCAGTCAGCCTCGATGAAATCATCTGTGTAACCATTGGCACTACAGTTTGTACACCAGGAACTCGATGGGCAAAGAAATCTTCTGACCATCTAGGAAGCATCTCATCAATGCACTTGTTGAACGAGATCCCCGCAAATTGAGCCGTGTAGGAGTCGTCCGTCTTGCCTCCCATGAATTCACTCGCAAGGTCCCTTCTTTCGTTGAATTCCCTGAGGAATTAAGGAACTGTAAGCCTTGAAAAGGTTTCCCTCTCCATTAGTCACGTCAGTTAAAAGTTCGTTAGTGATATATGGTGGCCATCACTTCGTTGACGGTGGACTTCAGATCGATGGGTCGGAAATCGGCTCAGTTTCCAAGGACCAGATAAAGGAGGTGTGCAAACAATTCAAGGAGTCGAAGATAGGTGACATAGTAGTTTGCGGCATCCATTCTCCGATTGACTCAGCATTTGGGCAGGAGCGTGAGTGCAAGGAGATTCTGTTGGATAATCTCGGGGCAGTCAATGTTGTATGTTCTGCGGACAGTAAGTCTCACCAAATCTGTGAATCCACTGTAAAGCATTGTTGACCATCGCAAGTTGGTGAGATCGGCATCCTCGAGAGAGAGAATGCTGCCATACTCAACGCCACGATCCAGAGATATGCGGCGGTTGTATTCAATCAGATCCAGCAGGCGTTGCACGAAATTGGGCTCAAAGGCTGTCCCATACTCATTGCCAGCAATGACGGGAGTATGTTGCCAATAGCTGAGGCTATACTGACGCCTATCAAAGCGATTGCAAGCGGGCCTGCGAACTCTATGCTTGGGGCCTCATATCTGACCGCGGTCGACTCGGCCACTAGTGTGTGGCCCGATGTAGACGAGAACAAAGAAAGCATGATCGTTCTGGACGTTGGTGGAACCACAACGGATGCTGGTGTTCTGATGGCGAACGGATTCCCACGACAGGCTTCAGCCTACAGTAAGATCGCACAGGTCCAGGTTAATTTTCTCATGCCGGACGTGTCTAGCGTGGGACTTGGTGGCGGGTCTCTTGTTAAGACTACACTAGAAGGTGTAGTAGAGAGCATAGGGCCAGAGAGCGTTGGCAGTAAACTGACGACCGAAGCACTTTGCTTTGGTGGAACGGTTCTGACCGCTACGGATATCGCTGTTGCCGCAGGACTTGCTCCTGGTGTGGGCACAGTGCCTGTATCGCTTGATCCAATTACAATATCCTCTGGACAGGCTTTGCTTGCAAGCAAATTTGAAGACATAATCAGTAGTGCAAAGACACGAGCTGGCTCGTTACCAATAGCGCTCGTTGGCGGTGGTATGATAATCTGTCCGCGTACGCTAGATGGAGGCACGAACATCGTCAAGTCACCTTTCGTCTCCGTTGCAAATGCCGTGGGAGCTGCCACAGCTAAGATTAGTGCCAGCGTGGATACATTGTGTAGCACTGATAGCACGGCCTCGCGGGTTGAGCGGCAAAGATTTGTTGAGCTTACAAGGAAGGCTGCTACCGAGAAGTGTGTCGCGAATGGCGCAAGGCGGGAGACCGTGCAGGAGGTCGAACAAAGAGTCTCGGAGATGGCTTACATCTCTGGGAAGCTAAGGGTAATGGTCAGGGTAGTCGGTGAGATTGGTTCAAGATTAGAGAGCATGCTTCTGTCTTCGGTGTCTTCGAACATCCCTTCCTGCGCTGCCCCCTTTTCAGAATCCAGAGACTTGGAGAACGAACAGCCTCTGCCACAGCATATTATGCAGCTTTACAACGAGCAAGCAGAGAGACTCATATCCCGCCAGAGTCTTCTGAACTATCAACCATGTGTCGAGAACAATGTGTGGAGTCTCACAGAGCTGGACATCGACTGGCTCTCGATTGGCTGCTATGTCCTAGGATGTGGCGGCGGAGGCTCAGCTCATCTTGCCTCCCTAGAAGCAAAACAACTCTTACGTGAAGGCAAAACCCTGAGCATTATAGACGCCCAAAACCTCCCACCATCAACGCTCCTCCCTCCAATCGCCAAGCTTGGGTCTCCTATGATAAGTGTGGAAAGACCGGGTGGCAAGCTTCGTTCCGATGCGCTCGATATTATGCAAACTCATCTTGGACTTGATGACACTGACTTTAAAGCAACGCTTTGCATTGAGGTTGGCGGCTCAAATGGGCTTACACCACTTCTATCCGGTTCGGAAGAGCGCCCAGCTCCTCCAATGGTGGACGGAGATCTTATGGGCCGGGCGTACCCCACTTGGGAAATGATAACTCCTACTTTATATCAGGACGAGGTCAATGATCTTCTTCCAGTGAGCCTGGCAAGTGGAACTGGAACGAACATGTTGTTGCAGAAGGCTCAGAATATATCAGCGGTCGATGCCGTCCTGAGAGCTTGTTGTGTGACCATGGGATGTTCTGCTGGGGTCGTCTCGAGACCTCTCACTGCTGAGGAATTTCTGGAGCAAGGATTGCTGAATACGCATTCCCTAAGCTGGCGGATTGGTCGCGCAGTCAGGATCGCGCATGAAGGCTTTGGCGAAGGCACAGTAGCAGATGCTATTATAGAGCAGTGTGGTGGGGCAGAAGCAGCAGCAGTTATATTCGAGGGCAAGATTGTCGATGTTTCAAATATCTTGGTCAAGGGACACTCTGTTGGTCAAGTCTTGATCGAAGGATACCATCCGAGAAGTCTGGGACTTGAGGACGAAGACTCTCCGGGAGCAAATTCCAAAGCGCAACTGGAAATCTTTTTCAAGAACGAAAACTTGATCGCAAAGTCAATTAAAGGAAATCGGAGTGGGGAGGTAAGCAACGTCTGGAGCCTTGTAAGGTGTAATACTGATAAAGAGTAAGGATCTAGCAACGGTGCCTGATCTCATTGCAGTCCTGGATGCACGCAGTGGACTTGCCATTGGGATCCCGGAATATAGGTTCGGTCTCCGCGTTACAGTGATTGCAATTGCAGCCTCGCTTAAGTGGACTTCCGAGCGTGGCTTGGCCCTTGGTGGCTCACTCAAGTTTGGGTAACGTAGAGTAGTCCTGGTGTATTGCTGATACTGACCCTTTGCCTTTAGGTTGGATACCAATTATAGGCCCATCGGAGTATACAAGATGCCGCAAAGTGTAATCCAGCAGTATGGAAAGTAGCCACACCAAGTCTCAATATTCTATATCTCGGTATAAAACATGTGAGAAGCAGTCGACTTGGTCGAAAGGCGTAATATCACAATGCGACTTGATAGTCGAAGCTTACTCCCATATTTCGGGACACATAGATTTCCTGTAGCGTAGTCAGTTCATAGACCTAGAGATGGGACTGAGCGAGACTTATAAAAATAAAAATGCCGCCATACCCACTTATACCACCCCCGAAGGAGCTCAATAAAGTAGGAACAGCGGCAAGCCCCCTCGCCTTTCCACCACTACTTCCCCAATCACAGAGAACCCAGCATAGCCATCCACTCCCACATTCCCACCACACATCAACTACGTCAACCCAAACCTCAATCTCCACCCAGCGTCTTCCCAGCACCTTCAAACAAGCCATCATCATTGCCCGCAATAGCAGTACATCCCGCCGCACAAATTCAACGTTTGAGCATCACCGGAACCATCAGCACGGCCATATTCCGCAGGAATAGCCAACCAAGCATAGTAAAAGGCAGACGCCAGGGACAGACAAGCCTAAACTTTGATCCTCACTCTAGAGAGGTCCCGCCCTGGCGTCCATGATCCTACTACTCCACCTAGCTACTTGATACAAGCAGAGGAACAGCCATACTTCAAGTCTTGGGGAGCCTCCATGTCTCGTTTGAAGCGGTGATGGGTATAGCGCATATTTCGGACTCGATAGACTTGCCTGTCAGTGACTGTAGTGAATCTCCGGAATAGACTAGAAGGAGAAGAAGATGGACATCCGCAGTGTCTGTGAAAGTGTTCGTGTGAGGCAGCAGTCTTAGTCTGAAGGTCTCACGTCACCGACAACCGTTCTCCGAACAAGTCAGTCATCCAAAATGAAAAGATCCATACTATCTCCATTCAACCACCATTATCCCACCAAATTGTCTGCTCACCGACGCACATCCTTACCGCCACACCACCAACCGCCTCGGCATCCAAACCCAATCTCTCCTCAAATTTCTCTGTTTGTAGTGCAGTACCCTCAGAGACAAGTCTTTGATTTCCACTCCCGCTTTATAGTGCAGGAGGGCATTGTTGTGAAGCGAACAAAGTACATCTCCAAAAACCGCTTCCATCTCCCGTAGGGAGGTATATGCGCCCAACGCAACTAGTGAAGGCTGTGCGAAGGACTTGATATCGGCGCTCATCAATCGACCATTGGGCTGAACCCAATAGGAGATAATTGACGCGACTGGTCGAGACACGCCATGGATAGCGACTACGCCTGTGGCTGTTGCCGTGGCGGAGGTTTTGTGATGGAGTATGGTATAGGCGGAGTGGACGGTGGGTTACTTGCCCCATTCTAGGCGGGAGTATTGGGGATATGTACGGGACGTCTTTGCGACATAAGAAGGTAGCTGGAGCGAGACGCCTTGCCATGAGCTCAGCAGAGCCAATGCTTAGATAGCAGAGGCTCTGAAAGCAGTTGCAATACACATGACATTTCTTTTGTGAGCAGGGAGACTTCGCTGTGCGACTCGATCCACGTTCTAGGCCGAGGCCACGAGGACATGTGGGGAGAAGCATATTTGGCGAGTGAGCCTTTGCTGAAAGGGCGAAATTTATGTGAACTGCAACCTTTTGTGTAGGCTTCCACCGTTATAGCAGCAGAAACGTGCTCAACCTTCCTACGCAGCTCACAAAGATCCCAAAGACATCCATAGGAAGTGGTGCCCGGCATAACCCACCCATCGTCTTCCTTCCTTTCCCATATCCGCATCAACAAAACGTCCCATTCGTGACCAGAGCATGATGTCCAGTAGGATCTACCAAGCGCGTCCCCAATATAGAGATCTTACCAATTTCGGCGCTGCGGTAGTCCTCTCACCGCCTTTAGGCACTAGACGTCGAAATTCCACTTTCGCTTTTCTCCACCCGCCTGATCCCACCCGAAGGCGAAACCAGACGGGTCTCGAAACTTCGCTAATCGCGGACCCGACAGCTATAACCGCGAGACTTGAAACCGACGAACGCTTAGGGTTAAGTTCCGAAATACTATCCTCCCTACACTACCCTTTACACCCGAGGGTGCAGCGCAGCCCGACTTCCAACACCAACAATGCTCAGTGAGACCGTGCTGTGAGGCTCGAGGATTGGGGCGGAAACTATTGGGCACGCAGGTGCGTGTGGGTTGCTCGTTGGTGGGCATTCCGTCGGAACGGAAGATAGACCTCGGAGGACTGTGGGGAGGGTGCGCTGCGTATTGTGTTGAGTGCCACTTTTAGAGGTAAGAGATTTGAGGTAGGACTTGGAGGGAGTTGGGTCCTTGGTGGGAAGGAGGTGCGGAGGACTGGATATGGTTGATGGTGGTAAGAGTATTGATTGGTAGTAGGCGGATGATGGAGAGGGCATAATCAATTCGGTATTGGAATACTTGTTGTGCTTGTAAGGGGGTGTGTTGTGCTGGGTCAGGGAGGAAGTGGCTGGAAAATCGGTTACTCTTATATATCCCAGGCGTTTTTTATTTTTCAGAACAGAGCTAAAAAATCTTCTAACCCGCATTCATTCTAGATTCTTAGCAATCCTCATATTAAAATGAACGTGCATATGCTCCATAATTATAATATTCCCAATACCACTGTCACTACCTTGCTGCCATTATTTCTTCTCTATTACCTACATATTAGATTCTGCTTTGTTACCAGAGAATATATCTTCCTTACTGTTGCTGTCTTATAAATGAAAAGTTTCCTTCACCCTTAAGGCCTTTATTAAATATGCTTACTTTAGTTTTAATATTATTACTTCCTCCGCCAATTCTACCCTCCTTAAGGTCTCACCAGGGCTGATTAATATTCATCAGGATATATTTTTATTCTAAGAAATAATTAGTTAAAGTTTAGAACAGTTTCACCAGTATTGGCCATTTATAAATAACTTTTAAATGCTAAATTAAATGTATTTAATAAAATAAATAAATATATTGTTATATTATACTGGTATTGTTACCTCTGAATGAGCCTTAAAGCCTTGTTAAAGGGCTTTAAAAAGAGGGTAAAAAGCATACATAGGGCCAAGCCTTATAGTATGAAGCTAAAAATGATTAAACAATTCCTCCCTATTAATAAAGATATCTTTATGTTAGTCTTACTGTCACTTCATCAAGAAAAGAAGGATGAAAACCAATGTTTTCAATGTAATTATATGTTTAAATATATAGACCATATTAAATTTAACAGTTATATTCATGTAACCGCAGCAGCAGAAATTGAACATAGCTACACAGCTGTTAGCGTTAAAAAACTCCTCACCAGCATTAAATATGTGGTAAATGTAACAGCCTTATCTGAAGCTGGTGGCAAGTGGATTACTTTAA
>QKZZ01002493.1:200-12812 GCA_003521265.1 Cetradonia linearis
TATACAGTAAGGGGGTTTATACAGTAAGGGGGTAACCCCTTCTAGCGCCCGCGCCAATGGTTTTGCAAACAACTGTAGCCGAGTGTCCGAAATATTTTGAAAACCGGGTGCCACTGTCGCCTTGAGGCCAGGGGACTCGTTCAAAAAACGAATGCCGACGAGCAGAGTTCATCGACTCGGGCTCAACACATGGTGCCACTTACTCCATATGTAACCTTCTCAGCGAAAATCTTCAGCCGCCCACTCTGAACATGATTCCTCCATGATACAGCCCTGAGGCTGCTATCACCTTCCCCTGGTCAGGCGCGCCCTAAGCAGAAAGAGCTGGAATTCATAGCGGCAGGGACAAATTCGTCTGGGTGATACGGAGCCAAGTGATGGGTCCACTCGCAAGGTTGTTCAGGTGCCCAAAGCCCTCGAGGAAGGTATTCTCCAACTGCTGGCATCCGCGGCAGAGATGCAAGATCTCGACTCAGCGTTTCAGCTTTATCAGGCCACTATAAAGAAGGTCAAAGACTATGGATTGAATCGTAAGCATTCATTTACGGGTGTGACCAAGAAGCCGCCACCAGTAAACAGGCGAACGCCACTTGGAAGGTGTCTATATTTTGGAGGCATTGCGTCCGTCATATACTTGGTAGGCAATCCCAACGCCGCCACGCCTATCCAGATGTCTTGGAACAAGTTATTACTGCCCTCTCTTCCCTGACCGACGAATACCGCCAATACATGCAGGCGTGGGCAGCCAGTCTTCCGGTGCACAACAAGAAGTGGAGCAACCGCAACTGTGATGTTTTGCAGATATTATTGAGGCATGGCCTTGATCCGAATATGACTATTCGAAATCCACAGTATCAAGGCCAAGGGACATCAGCACTAGTTGAAGTTGTTATTCGGCGGCGTTCTGGTGGTGAAGAAATCCTCCACAGCTTCTGGGAAAATGGAGCCGAACCAAACCTCTAAATCGCCTTGCAAAGTCGTTCTATGCGGATTGTTGAGATGATCCTTACAAGGTCCATACCCATGGAAGAGACACATCGACAACAACTGATAGGCTGGGTAAGGACTCTCAATGCCCAACCCAACAAGTGGCGGGAGCGTGATGTTGAAATCCTCAAGCTTCTTCTTGACTTTGGTTTGGTTTCTAATCTTCGGCACCCCACAGGCCCTCATTCACCCTTAATCATATGTGCTGCGTGTTATGGCGACATAGGCCTCTTACAAAAGCTTATTATACACGGTGCACAGCTTGATGTGAAGGACGATGGTTCTGACCACCCACTGATCTGCGCGGCTAAAAATCGCCATCGAGAAATCTATGATGCATTGAAAGCTACCGGTTTGAATGATAAGTATTTTTTGTTTGGAACTATGTGGGGTCACCATGCTTGCCAGTAGAGTAATGCGAGATCCTGCTGGGCCTTAGCGTGGTTAGAAACACCTACGGCAAGCTGTCTTCAGACTACCAAATTTCTCTCTAGTGAGAGCATTACCAAGTACATTTTGTCGCTGATGGCAGCTGTAGTCTATCTAAGTCGCCAATTTTAGCACAGCTTTGATTGCAAGTTAATGACGAGATCCGTCTTTGTGACTTCAACAAAGCGTAACCCATAAAAGAATGTGGTTGCAATTTAACGGCAATGCCTGGCGATTCGATTGAGGCGCTACTTCCCCGATAGCCATGCCTCCACGGCTGAGGTCTGTAAAACAGGCCAACATTCTCTGCCTATCAAGTGATTTGTTGAATGCTTCACTTCATTCACAGTCTTTCTTGATGTGGAGCGGCTAGAGATGGGCTCTGTAGAAATATTCCAAGGTATGTGTTGACTTTGCACTTTTAAGGCAGTTCCAAACAGACCTGGCTTGATGGGAAGGAGCCTAATGTTCGATGTGCTTAGCTTCTCTTGTCATATGCTTGTAAGAGATATCATGCCGTCACGCTGCGCACGCTTTTTCTTTCCCATCAACACCACCCGTTTCCTTCCAGGGTGTCTTGATAAGCATCTTCGTTCCTTCCAGATATGTTGTCAATCCCGAGATACTCCATTCACTGCTTGTTGGTTACGCAATCAGATTTGATCCTAGCTGAGGCTTGCATTTCAGGTTTCAGCAACGCCCGAAAGCCCCTACTAGACGCCATTAGCAACTTGCATATAGCGGCACGGGTTCATCACTTCTTGTCGCGGTAGTTGGCTAGGCAATACTGCTGCTATGACCGAAGAAACCTCTCTTTTCGGCAGACATCCTATCCGTGAGCAAATACGGAGAATTTTGATGTCTTGCATTAATATATGGTCTGTGTGGATGAATGCAAGCGGGTCAGTCTCAGACTGCAGATTACGAGGTGTTGATAATATCTATTGGTCTATACTGCGGTTTCCTAACAAACAGAATGACTTCATGCTGTTGACATTCATCCTAGCTCGGTCTGTCTTTGGGTCGGCTATAACCTCTACCTGAATTTCGAAACAACACGCGGGGAGAAATCGCGTAGAATATTTGAACAGGCCTTGCTGCTATGTCGATCGAGTCAGGGAATAAATTCTAATGCGTGCGCCTAAGAATGCCAGCAGCGGCCGCTTCGGGGAAAAGCCGTATAAAAATATACTGACGGCCTGCATAACACAATCTGTGTAGGATCGATGGCGTCCTATACCATTATGGAACACAAGCGAAGATCGATAGCGACGGATTTCGACCAATTCGATTGGGAGATATTGAATATCTGCCGGTATGCAGGCCGTTTTGTGCATGTCTGGAGCTTCTGGAGGCCTAGATGATCATTCTGAAGCGTAACTCAGCCCAGATGCAAATTAACGAGATGGCATCGGATTTGCCTTGTTCTAACAGAGTTGTCAACTTACTACGAGATTGGTATTAGTGGGGAGATGGTGCCATACATCTTGCAAATCTTCGTGCAAGACGCTTGATCGGTGCTTGGACGGATTGGACCGATCAACGTGTCACCGAGGGCCATCGAAACAGATCCTTCCCAATCTTAGGACGATCTGCAATCTTGACGCCTTGCATATCAAAGACATTGAGAAAGCGGAAAACGAGGGGCTCTCCCAGTGATGTAACTCCTCTCCACAGTAAGCTTGACAATGACTGGACAGTATCAGATCAGAAAATGGTGATGGTAGTCTAAAGGACTGAAAATAGTTGAAATCGAAGTCACCGAAGTGGCCGGACCCCAACGACAATAATCGTTGCATGTAATAGAATTTCGTCATTCAATACGTTCGTTGCGATAGGCTAATGCACATGATAGAGCATCTCTTCGTGCTTTGCCTTGGCCCGTTACTTCATAAACAACTGCACCTTCGAAAACCTAATATCAAAACTGCACTCGAAATGAACGCAGCATCCCTAGTGCAAAATGTCCGAAAAATCAGTCCTCGAACGGTCAAGCTGCTTGTCGTCGGTGCTACTTGCTCCGTACTGCTGTCTGGCGCTGTCATTCTTCGACTATGGGCTCGGAAGATAAAAGGTTGCCGTCTGTGTTTCAACGACTATGCCATACTTCTTGCTTGGGTAGGAGCCTATGAAGATGCCTGGGCGATTTCAATGCTAACACACTGCAAGATCTTTGCTATTGGCGATTGTGCAGCGGTAATGCTGGGTTAGTATCTTTATCAACGCTTAGTTATCGATGATTGCTGATTGTAATATGAAGCTATCTTGGTGGCCAAGATAGGAAATCGCTCTGCGAGCTTGACGCCAGCAGAAAATGCAGCTCTAAGCAAGGTATATGAACCCTTTCTTTGCTCGAAATCACTGTGCAAGAGCTCAACATTGATATTTCAGACTATCGTCGCAGCAGAAGCTCTACGGATTTCAGCGAATTCATGTGTGAAATTATCGATTACGCATCTGTACCTTCGCATCTTCCCCAATAAAGACTTCCGGTACGTGGTTTATGGCGTGATGACTTTAACTATCAGCTATTGGGGAGGTACTATCGTCCCCATCTTCCTACTTTGCTCCCCCGGTGCATATCTATGGGACAAGAGCAACGTCAATGGTACCTGTCTGAATGTGTTTGCAGTATGTCTGAGCGCATCTGTTATCAATCTGATTTTAGACGTCATTGTGCTTGGCCTCCCGATGCCTTTATTATGGACACTCCAGATGCCTCTGTCTAAGAAGATAGCAGTCACGGGTGTCTTCAGCTTGGGTTTTGTGTGAGTATTGTTTCTCATTGCGACGAGGCATCCATACCCGCACGAGACGCTGCTCTAGATTTCTAATCGCCAAACGTTCTCAGCGTATGCACGATCACGGTCTTCCGCATCATTTCCCTAACCCAACTCAACTTCACCGACATATCCTACAGCATAGTCCCCGCCACCATTTGGAGCACCCTCGAACCAGCCCTAGGCACCATGAGCGCCTGCTTACCCGTCCTGTCCCCCCTTATCGCACGAATCTTCAGGAAAAAAAAACTCATCTGGCTACGGTGTCCCTCTGCAGCTCCTACGTATAATGATACCTGGCCTGGGACGCCTAACGGCCAATCACCTCGATCGCCATGCCCCAGGAAACTAAGCAGTGTGAAGTTCCACCGCCTCTATGACGTGGGCAATTTGCTTGGAGGTCCACCTAGTGAAGCACTGCTTCCGCCAATGCCGACGGAGGAGGAGCCTAGTTGGGTGGAAGGGAAAGAAGAGGATGATGCTGAGTCGTTGAAGAATATTCGGATATCGAAGGGGTGGCATATTTCGCAGAGTAAGGCGGGGACATGTGCGCCGCATAGTTCGCCGAAGGGGTGATGTGATGTTCTGAGTTGGGATGGACGTGATGATGTGACGAATGAAGATGAGTGGATAATATGAGGTTATGGATGATGGCTTGTGGGCATGGTTTGCGGGTATGGTAGCAATTAATGGGGGTTGGGTGTGAGGGAGTTGAACGGTGGATTCTTTAGGCCTGCTGTATTGAGGGCTTCGGGTTTGCTTCATCAAGGCGTTCGGTTGATCTTGGGGGTTCAAGGCGTTTCAAGGGCTTGCTTCAACAATCGTATACGGAGATGTCGAAAGAGCCGAGCTCGCTCCCAAGGCGCTAGGACTTCTTGCTCCATACATCGAGCTTAGCTAGCACTAATACACCACAAGAATCGTCGTTGACAAGTCCATTAAGAAGATAGCCTATATCCCGCAGTCTACCGCTCTTTATCCACTTATGAGGTTGTATCAGAGGTCCGCAAAACCCCGAACACATGCTAATCCATCACCTTATACTGCTCCGACTGTCTCGCGATCTACGTGACATTCCTAACTTGTCGTCCGATTTTCTCCTGCTCCGCAAGTTCATCGATTCAGCACTTCTGTTCAGAAGTGTAGTGATGGCGATGGAATAGCTGGAGGTCTTGCGGTGCTGCGGAATGAATATTTTACCATAGCGGAGAGCGGCTTCAATATGGGATTTGGGCGGTTGAGCGACAGCGTCGACGTGGCTATATTGCCGTAATCGTAATGGAGGGCGACTTGCAAGGGGGATTTGAACGATTCTACTACTGATTCGTCTCGGAGTAATACCGAGACAGGAATGTTTTTGTGGAAGTCTGTGCGCTTTCACATTTTCGACGAATTCCGGTCCCGCAAGACACCAGCCGTTGAAGTTGTTTGACTGTGGCGTCTCGGATATATGAAGATCAGGTAAAGGGCGGGCGCAAGAATTGTATAGATGATGATAGATCGGTCGTTGACTGGGGAGTGTAGCATCTCTGCTTGATAAGATATGGCACGAATGTAGGCTTTCAGAAGCTCATCATTAATCTCTTTAGGTCCCTGGTCGTATATAACCACCAGATGATTGATGGCTTAGTGGATGCTGCATGATAGCTTAGTGATTCCATAATAGCCATGCACATACATAGACCGAAGAAGCCGATTTTTATAGCGTCAGACCCGATATCGGCCGCAGTTTTGAGTCTCGAGGGTCCACGATGTCGCGCTCTTTGGGTTATAAAGAATTCTCAAACTTTGTTGGACGTGGCCACAGGCGCCGGTCTTGTTGAGGACAAGACTTTTTCCTTCGTGTCGTCTCAAGCAGTATGCTGAGTCGAGATAGGTTAATTTCTATCTTACTTCAACACACCATAGGGTCGAAGCGATGTGTCGGATGGACGACTGGACCAAAAGATGTACGCGCACWCCGTTTCRGTGGTAATTGTGGTATATGATATTTGTACTGCCGTATATTCCATCTCACACGATGCGCCGGCGATGCAACGCGTGAGCTTCTTTACTCTTCCGCAAATCAAATACCCTCAATCCAACGATTTCTCTCTTGAACCCCGCGGTGCCGCTTGAACTTCTGAGCAGCTGAGCGACTGGCGAACTCCCTATATCGTCAGACCCTCACCTTTGCCATGTGCCTTTTCCATGTGAGGCTTTTGCACTGAACGAGTCAGTAGATTTTTCGGCAGAGCATTTCTGCCTTGGAAATGTACATACTCGTCACAATGCTTCGATTTCCGGCATTGTTTGAGGTAGGTAGGCCTTGAGTCTCCCATGCGAGACGGTCGTCGTTGAGCAAAGTCCACAATATGTGTGAAGTGTTGTTGACTGAATCCATCTAGATTGATTCGGGATTGACGTATCAAAGTCCGCAGATTCAGCGATATTGGGCAGTTGTATCGAGTTATGACTTCTTCGTTTGACTTGGGTGACGTTCAGTGCGGTTATGGGGCGTCGAAATTGGTGTGGGTCAAGCTCGTACTGATATTGGTCAATTGCTATTGGTTCTTGTTGCACAACCTAGATGCTACCGCGGCGCTGTCGCTGCTTTAATTATGAATCATGTGAGTCTTATCGCGTGGACATATTTGATCCTTTGCCAATGATCAAGTACAGCATGATCAGGACGGCAATGTGTTGTGGTTGCTTTGGCTGCCCCAGTATTTGTGCATTAAATTGAGCTCTTTATGATTCGATGAGGTTCACTCATATATGCGGGAGCTACTCTTTCCAGACATCGCTGGCGGCGGATCAAATTCTTGAGATAGCTAAACTGGTCTAGTTGGAATAGCCCTAGTGTTCTCCGCCGTCATCTTCGTCTGCAAATGGCTTGGTCGCTGGTTAGCTGCTTATCTGACATGTTCGTTGGACTCCCACGGAGCAATAGGCCCGAAAAGGAGAGGTTGCGAGCTGCTAAGTACTTCACTAACGAGTCACTGAAAGCTCAGTGACGGGTTCCAGACAGAAACATTAAAGATAGGTAGTCTCTCCCACTGTCCAGCCTGTTCAGTGGTCCTGCCTCGTTACTCGAAAGTCAAGCATGAATGAAGGCTATGACTGCAGTGCATCGAATTCTGAGCATCCTTTCCGATACAACATCAGCAATATGGGGGACAGTTCTCAGAAGCAAGAATTAGGAATGGATAGCGAGCACTTCATCTCATGCACGTTATGGCGCTGTCGGTACAATCGGGATTTCGAAGCCATGCGTGATGTAGCTTTGCTATTGACGTCTTCCTAATCAATTCCAGCGCTCGGACATACAACAACCGGTTTCATTGGCGACTATATGCATAATTACCTCTTTCCGCAGAGCCGCACGCTCTATCTTCCGTATGTTGCCTTGCGTTAGCCTGTACCTACTGGCTTTATATCTCAATGCGCTATGCGGATTATCCTCGTCGCATTGAAATTATTCCAAGAGCAATGAAAGAAAATGGTCCATTCTGTGCCTCGCAAAAATGCTGGAATTCTGAACTCGATTGATCAAGGTCTTGAACAACTTATTGATATTTCGCAAGTTTGCTTATTCGAACACGCAGTTTCATCAGCGACACGGCAGTTCATCGAACTCTTTTTGTGAATTTTTCTCCATGTTCAAACTAGAGTCCTCTTCTGCGTCGAAGTCCATCGAATATGCATCAAGGCTAGATGATAATGTTGAGTAAATGTTACATCCGAGCAGAATTATCTATTCATTGTCCAATTGTACCCATCGATCCACTCTATCACATTCTTGAAATAAATGAACATCGGAACAAGGTTGCATTTACCAAAGTGGTCTAATGCGTTAGCCACAAGCCTTTATTGTCAGCCGGTTCTTCTTACATACCACCAACTCAGACAGCCATTACTCAGCATTGTAGCCTTAGGGCTCGACACAATACCCGTCCGAGAGCAAATATCTCCTGGACAGTATCCATCCACAATCGCACCGAGTCCCATAATCGGGCAAAAAGATGCCTCGTCATTCAAGAGCGTACGGAAAGACCGCATGGTGGCTTCATGGTGGCGTGATCGCTGCAAACCGAATCAGCCAGGCACATTCAGCACTCCAGTCATCAATTTCAGCCGCATCACATAAGACACAATGACATACGTAAACCGCGTACACTAATACCTCCTGCTGCTGCCTAGCACACGCACGCCCGATTGTGCACGCCTCTCATTCCACGAGTCCAGAAAAGAGATCCCAATGGAGTATAGTGATATTAACAAGACATCAACACGTCAGTCTAATTAGTGGCGGATTTTTCGATACTCTTATACGAGTCCAACATTCCCACTTTTGAAATCGATGGTGTCTCACACACCCGAGAGCCTGATCGACCACAGCTCCGCAGAACCGCACTAGTAATATCCCGGCGCTTGTGTGCGCCCGGTTTTCAAAAACACATAACAGCTGGTGGGAAAGAAATATTGGAACAGTGAGAAGTGGGGGGTTGTTGGTGAGGTACTCTCGTGACATAGGATCTTACATACCACATCACCGGGAGTCACCGATTGGTGGAAGATGTCCCAAGACTGAGACCTGCCTACGGTGGCAAGATTTTCGGCTTTCGGAAGAGGAGGCTGAACATCCTAAAGCTCAGGAGTAAATCGCCATTTGTGGAGTCACCTGAGTGTCCTCCCAGTCAATGAAGATACAAAAGTGAAAAGAACTAAGAACCTTAGGAAGGACTCGACACTCGTTATCCCTCCCTGACCAACCATCCAAGGCACATGACAGGGCCATGTAGGAAACAGACCGAGGGAACGACACGCTTCCCCCGACCGCTCAGAAGAGACAACTCTAAAGACAGAGGCTCAGTGGCGCACTGGCAGAACCTAACCGCTCAGGGAACAGACCCATCTCGGAAAGGGAACGCAAAAATGGACGTGAACAGAAACAAGGCGTGAGTGAATCATAATGCACAATCCCAAAATCAACTGGTCAAGAGCGATGAGAAAACAAAGAGAAGAAGCTAAACTGCATAGCGACAACCTCATCAACTTCCAGATAGGTAGATACCCAGCTACCTAACCCCCTCACACCACGACCCTTAGCCGATCTCGCTCACCCTCAAGGATCAACCGAACAATCTTCCCAGATGAACCATGCATGCTAAGAGGCCACGCCTCATTTATAGAAGATCGGCGGACACAACAATGCCAACCAAAAAAAATAAAAAAGTTTGTGTACAATTTGACTAAGCAAATCAAATGCCAGTCCATGTGCACGTGATTAGAGTGCAAGGAAGAACAGCTCAATCTATACTTATAATGACAAGACAGACTACCAGAGTCTCAACCAACCCCCCTAACTACATACATTCACCCTTGAAAGTCGAACATAGACTACTTACTACACACACTAATAATTCATGGTATCTTGGTAAAAGGGAATAGAGCTGCTAATAATGAAGAAGAAAAACATAGGAGTAAATGCTGTATGGCCCTAAACGCTCGCCAAGTGTGGGGGAAAAAAAAGCGCGGTAGAATGAATGTCGTAGTAAAGCAACGCCGAGCCCGAATTAATATCCCATTCCATACCATCCTATCCTATCCCATCCTATCCCATCCTCCAGCTCGGCAGTCGCAGCAATCGGTATCTCGCACCAGTTGTCCATGGATCTGGAATGCCCGACCTCCGTAACAGGGATTTAGAGAAGTAACGTCTCTCTTCATCGTCGGTGGTTGAATCCGAAAATGGTTGGAAGAGTTCCATCTTCACCGATAAGCGGGCCCACCATAAGGTTGTGAGTTTTCATAGCCACTCCCGCCCCCTCTGCCACCAGTACGATAATAGTCTTCTTCAGTCGCGTAATCATTCCGTCTCGGTGGTGGTCTATCATCAAGGCCAGCACGATCATATCTCCTCGGACTCTCGCCATACATTCTTGCCTCCTCGTCAGCCTGTCTTCTTGCCCGTTCCCGCTCTACACGCTCCCGCGCACTCTTCTCGAAATGGCGACGAGTATCTGCTTCATCGTATACGCCTTCTTGTAGAGGAGGCCCTACTGGGGGCATAGATGAGGGAGGTTGATACGAGCTGGGTGGGGGTGCGTAACGGCCTATATCGCCGTCTGAGAGTCGGAAATTGGTGCTGCCACGGCTGAAGGATGGACTGCGCCTACGACGGCCGGCATTACTTGTGGCACGGTGATGATTTTGGATGTCGGACTTTGGAATTTCCATCGGACGTGATTGACCAACAATGATTGGGCGAGTGCGGGCGTTGGAATCTGAGCGAGTTGGGTTTGGGGCGGCGGAGTCTGAACGAGGTTTTGTACTGTCTCGCCTGTTTTCCTCGTCGTATTGCTTACCGCCACCTGGCATGGCGCTGTAGGGCTTCCTTTCTCGTTCTATAGGATTTGATGGAGGTGACGGTATGGGAGGGTTCGTATCATCGACAGCACATTCAGTAGGAATGTTGGAGTACGGTTTTCGTTCTCGTTCAAGATGGGAGGGAATGTAAGTAGAAGTCGAGTTGTTATTAGTTGAGGGTACTTCAAAGCTGACGCTCGGGCGATGATTTTGTGGGACATATGGCGGTGGTTCAAAGACGCTAGCTCTGGGTGAGTAAGAGTCTTGATGAGGTTTGGGCTCCTCTCGAGTTGTGCGGCGGGGAAGTTCAACAGCTGCGTGCTCTACTATGGAATTTTCGATTCGATCGCGAACTCCATTGTCACCATGTCCTGGGAACAGTCTTCGTGATATCTCTTTCGGAAATCGCTCCTTCTTGTCGTCTGGGTTGCTAATCGGCATTTCTAGTACGGCTTTCTGAAGTCTTTCGAATTCCTCAACGGGATGTGCCTGAATCAAGAGTGTGACCCATCTTTCGAAACCCACTGGGGTGAGCCCTGGAATATCCGGTCTTTCATCGTATTTCTCTTGGACGAGATGATGCTGACATGCAAGATCCCGATACATACGAGAGATTGAAGAGCGCTCATCATCGAAGATTACTGGTGGATATGTCAGCTCTGGAACGTTTTAATACAAAGGGATAAGGACTTACTTGACCATGGATACAGTTCATTAGCCAGCTTGACTTCTTCGTAATACTTTTGCATTTTTGGCGGCGTTATCACAATGCTATTTTGTGGCTCATAATCTTCTATCTGTCATCCTGGTCAGTGATAGCAAATAACCGTATGACGTGATTTTACACACAATATGCACTGCGAGGCCACGTAGGAATTGACCAAGCCTAACTGTGGGGTGCCCCTCTTCGTCAAACAATTGACCCCATATTCTCTCCAGTGTAGTTTCTTCCTTGCTTGTCGACAGTCTTGACGGACCCTTTGGTCGAACGGGCTTCTCGGCCGCTGCATCGCTCACTTGGCTTTGGGGTGAGGATGATGTTCTTGGGGGGCTGAATTGTGATTGAGCTGCCTTGGACTGGGTGGGGCTTTGTGGGCCATCTGGCATATATCTTGTATGTGATTCTGGTGAAGGATGGGTAGGGTAGTCGGAATGCTTTTGTGGCGAAGGCGGTGTGTAGACACGATTCGGCATGTTTGTGGAGGCTCCGGAAGCTGTGGATGGTGATAGAGGTACAGGTTGTTGTATCGTTGGAGCAGGAGGTGGAGGTGGAGGTGGAGGAGAGAAGCAGGATTGAGGGGGTGTAGGTATTGATCCATCGAGTCCTGAAGACTGCAGTTGCTTGATTACATTTTGGGTGATTTGGGCGACCAAGTCTGGCGATGCATGATTTTGGGTCTCTGCACCAGCTCGGTCGAATGCTGAACTAACAGCCTCACCCACTTTATTGGACGGGGCATATCGGTTTTGGTCAGGCATTGTCGATCCGTGATGAGCATCCAGACGCTCGCCCTGTTTGTATGCTTGCGTTTCGAGGTGGTTGTTGTGAGGGGGTACCTGTGTGCCAGGATCGGTATAATGAATGCTGGATTGTTCGTAAGTCATTCTTACCTCGCACGGCAAGGCCGGCGCAATGGGTGTTGTCAGGCTGGATGTTCTGATGCTTCGTGATGCTCTAACGCGGTGGTTGTTGGGGGTATAGCAGAGCTATAGCAGAGTTCACATGACTTGCAGTAGCATGTGTCAGAATGGGTGCCAATACAATAATAGCGATCCTTGAGTCTCTTGTTTGTTTGGATTGGCGCGATGGTGTGGATAATGGAAGGAATCCTAGGTCTCGGACGATGATGTAGTTCCGCGGTCTAAGGAGACTCTATTCTGGGGTGAAACGTGGGTTGGAAGGGTATCAGCGTTATTTGAAGCAAGCAGATGGAAGCGTGAGAATTGGGCTGGAATTCGACCTTGGTTCTGTCGATCAAGTCAAGTAAACAAGCCTTACAAGCACGACTACAACTCAAGCTGCAGCCTGCCAGCCTCTCGCTTGCGCCCCGTTTCTATCAAAAGG
>QKZZ01002495.1:0-21332 GCA_003521265.1 Cetradonia linearis
GTGTGAGGGGTTGCGGTTTCTGGGAGGAGGTAGCTTGGGGGTTCTGGGAGTTGGAGAGGAGGTAGGCAATTATGAGGGTTGTGGAGCGGGATTTGCCCATCGCGCTGGGGGGGTTGTTAGCTAGTGTTTGTTTCGGTGGAGAAGAAAAAGGATGCGAAGGATGCGGTTACAGGAAGTAGAAGAGATGACGCGAAGAGGAGGACGAGAGAAGATATAGAGAAGAGTATAAGAGATGCTAGGTATGCAGCTCTGTGATTGTGGCCATCTCCGCTCGGGGAGATTCCTTCGTGTAAATTCTTTGCTTGCCAACTTCTATAGCCGTAGAAATCTCTACTCGTAAAGGGGTCTGTTTGTAGAGCACCCTCATTGCGTAGCTCTTTACTCGCAGAGTCTCATGCTGGTAAAGCACACAGAGTCACTACAAGTAGAATTTCGCTGGTATCTTTCCAGAGACAAGTCGTTTCCTTTCTATCCTTCGAGTGAGAATAACCATACTAGATAGCTCATGCAGAGAGACACATGCTGTTGTCGCTGCTATATCGGACTTTCATAGCAACGCGAAAAATCCGGGGTGGCGTCATTGTGGCGTGTGCTGTCCATTTTGCCATTGCCCCTGGCGTCATGCACAATGGGCCCAGGAACCTTTAGCGGCGTCATGCTCAGGCAGAGGCCATATACTCGAGGCAGCAGGGTTACGACAGTGGTTTGGCATCATGTAAGGAAGAAATTAAGACGGTGCCATACGACGTGTTGCTTCGGACAAGCCGAAGACCAACAGCACATTCATGTGAATTACAGCAAAGTATTGGAGAGAAGTAGGAAGGTGGTATTGTCTTTCTTTTCTTTTGCAAAAACTCGTTAAGGACTGCCCTGGAGAAGAAAGTCGTAGACCCACCAGTGAACAAGCACGCCGCCGCCACCATCGAGACCTTCCCGTATGAAGGCATTGCTGCCGGCGAAGTGTTCGATGATGTTCTCATCTTCCACGTCGTCAACCTCTACCACGTGGTGGTTGAAGTTGGTAAAGAGGTCTTCGTCCAGGGGTAATCGCAAGGCTGACACTAAATGTGTGATATTGGCTTTTCGGAGGGCATCTTTCCGCCGCAAAGAGAATAGCCTGGTCTCGGTAGTTAGCTTGGACTCCTGTTGGGATCATTCCCCTACGGTGTAAGCGCATGTCATTATGTCTTACCCTCCAATGTACAGGTTGGCATCTCCCGGTATCCGATCTAGCGCCATGGTCGTAAAATTTGATAGTGCGTAAGGATGTGCAGCGGTGGGGCCGTATTGTACAGTATGTAGAGCATGTATTGTTGGCTAAGTTGAAATCTTCTCTTGATCGTCAAATTTTCGATGGCACCCAAGTCTTGACTCGTGACTAGACACTACTACCAAGTATCTAAGCTCCTAAGGTACCTACCTCCTTGGCCTACATACATAAGCGGCACCAAGATCTTCAAGCACAAAGCTAGTGCATCTCGCTATGTACATATGTACTAAGGCCAAAGCAGATCGCACCATCTGTTTGCCGTCCGTCAAAGCTCAGCTGTTAATGCTCTACAAGGGGCAAAGCCTTTCTCTACTACTCTATTGGTTCTCACTGCTGCGGGCGCTGACTTGTTCAGCTCTAAGGCCTTGCGCCATTAATCCCTCGTTCTCTACCCCGCTCTGGAATATTTGGTTGAAGCGTCCACGGGATCAATTCCCATGTTGTGATTGTTTTCTAGCTCTACTGAAGGTTCAGGCAGTCGCTCGACCCGTTTTCAAAGATCTCGTGGTGGTCAAGCGAGGCAGTGGTCGCAGTACCGCCGCCTTTTAGGCCAGGGGAACTCGCACGTTGCCAGCGCCTTGTAAGGACTAGAACATGTGCAGTGTGGATTCTAGAAAGACGTGACTGAGCCTTATATGGAAGGAAACCCGGTACATAACATATCCAAATTGCGGAGGCTCCCGGCCGGTGATTTTGCTCAATCGCTCAATTCGTGTTGGTTTGCAAAAACTTCGATTGTCTGCCATGCCCATTTCTACATTTCTTCAGTGGCCTTTGAAAGACAGCTGCAGGCTGCCTCCTGTCATTACTCACTTCCCAGATGCTCATGCCTTTCGGCCCTCCATCTTAGGTCTGACGGATCTTTCGAGGTGTAGATTACGGTTCAGCGATTCATCAATTCCTTTAACCGGCTGCATACTTACTCAATCTATCACACTCTTAGCATGTAGACAGAGTTAGCCCTATCATTTTATTGGTTTAATCCTAGTCTTCTATCCTCCTGCAAACCTGGCGAACGCATTTACAATGCAACGCCAACTACGAACGAACTGAACGGAGTGTGGGTTGCTGCTTCCGAGGTTCGTCTTGCATGCTGTACTTGAGCCGGTATATATCGTTTTCTCGGAACCGAATTTTGTCCCACCTATACAGAGCAGATAGGTGTCTAATTCTAAAGGATCGTTGCGGCCTCCCGTGCCGCTTACCACACTTTCTCTATACAGTCCCTCTCCTCGTATTAGAAGCCACAAGCGAGTTGTTAGGGTGAAGGGCGTTATTCCTTCTTTCAAATCTCGATATATATCTTAGTGTTCTCTCCCGTCAACCATCATCTTACCGGGCTTACCACAGAAATGTTTGGCATGAGCATTGGGTGTTCCATTCTCGCCGTAAGCTGACCTCTACTTCGGCGTTGCAACGCTGATTATTAAATGAACTCGCTCACTCGATACTTCATGTCCGCGTCCGTTAAAGGATTCCGAAAACACCTGTTGGTGTCAGGCGTCGACCCAACATGGTGACGATGATCTTTGAAAGGATCAACTGCGTCAAGTTGTGGGCATCGTTGAGGACTTCAATGTGCTTGGAGATCGAGGCCTTGTGCAGAAACACCACTAAGGCATCTGCTTATGCACGGGCGGGGACATGCCTCCGGATAGGCATCAGACAGTCCATATACCGCACAATGATCATGACATCTTTCCTAACGCAGAGCAGCTGTGCCATTCCGAGGGTATTCGGCCTCCTTTAGGGGACTATTGTAGGTGTACTAACAGCCTTAGAGGGCGAGAGGCGAGGACCACTAAGCCAATGGCGAATACGGCAGAGCGAGAGCTGAGTGCTTGTCAGCGCCTTGCCTTGAAGGGCAACTTATGGTCCGTGGTGCTATTTTATTGTAGTCCCTCCAGACCTGGACATAGTTCTACCTTTTTTCTGCTTGTGCGTGCATGCTGCATACAAGCGCATACGTGTGTAGCGTGGGATTCTGACTGTCCGTACAGAAAATGGGGGTTTAAATCCTTTACGAGACGCTCATCAGACCTGACCCCATCCTTTCGAATCCTTATCAGATATTGCTGGTGTCTCCGTCATCGGTAATACCAGGTCGGAGGTCCAGCAAAACCTGCCTTATTTAGCCTTTTCTGCACTTTGAGAGTGGGAGGATTATCCCAACATCTCACTTACGATAAGATTTCATGTACGCAGATCTAGCGTGTACGTAGGACGCTGTCGACAGCGGCGCACCTTTCTGTATGGGGCACTGATACTGCGAACTACCGCCGACCAGCTTCACACTTGACCCCTAGCTGCAAGTTGTGCTCCCTATAAGGCGTATACTCCGTAAGGCGGCTTTCGCCAAACGATTCGGCCTCCATGCCCTTGACTGGCTTGCCCCCGAAGCGCTTGCTAGGATCCTTCGGGCTGTGTAAACAGCTCAGAATTAGGGTTGCGCCCGAGTCGGTGATCCGTCTGAATAGATCATTGGAGAATGACTCGGGGGAGTAGTTAAGGCCAAAAAGCTACAGGGCACCCTTCGTACCCCTCCAAGCACCAAAGCACCAAAGCAACGAGCTGAGTGGGTAAGGCTGGAGGCGGACGATCCTACCCATTGCCCGCAACTATTTGACCGACTCCCAGCCCCACTTTCTTACGAAGGGTTTGCTATACGCTTTGCCTGAAAACCATGTACTAGGCTAGCTTCTGGAAGGGCTCAGTAAGGAAGGTGACGCTCAGAGGCCCCTAATCACCTCTCACATCCTTTCCCTCCTCTCAATGGCCATGAAATGTTCCTGAAATTTTCAATTTTCTCATGGTTTGTTGCAATTCGTCCTTTCCGCGATTTGGTTGGATAGAGACTCGCCTTCGTTGTACGATCAACGCTTATATTGCCTCTCTACGATTTAGATTAGCAGGCCTCACGACCGTCCACGATAGCATTTTCAGCGTGGCAATTCACGGCTTTATGGATTTTACGCGCGTTACGCAGCCCACGCGTTCGATTCTTGTACATGACCATAATGGCAACCATGCCCGGAGACGATCGAACAGTCGGTCAGCAGGGGCTTTCAATACACGAACCCCTGGCGCAATGGCAATACCTAATGCAAGACACGATCCTGCCCCTCCTCCTCTTCCACCACCGAGAAACCTTCACGACCTCTCTGCTGGCAGAGATCCGGGATGGGAATGGGGAAACAATCCTAGTGGCGGGTTTGGGAGAGCAGGAGGACTTCCGATGGCAGGATCACATTTTCCGAAGAGCTGGGGAAGAAGAGGCGAAGAGGAGAGACGGGACGAGGCATCGAAGCGACCCGAGTACAAGCGGAGGGAGAGCTCGTCCTCGACAATCAAATCTCCTGTGGAGACGGACATAATATATGACTTCGAGAGGCGTCAGGATGAGGGATACTATAGCCTTTCCACATCGAGGCCCAGTGCCATGAGCCAGCAGTCAGTATAAATCTCTTCTACAGGTCCACAAGGCGATTGCCTATTGCTTCTGCCGTGCTAGACGGCAAGCCACACTATTGTCATGGTCTGGCTTCTAAGAGCTGGTAATTCCTAGCTTGGCATGCTTCCGTCTTGTACAGTATTCAAAGCGAGGGTGCACAATGGCTAATACCCTGAGTGAACATAGGTTACATGGCGAAAGACAGCTACAGCAGCGAAACATAGAAAGTTCGTCCCAAGCATACGATAACAAGCTACTCTCCAAAATCGGCAAGCCGAGAACACCACCTCGCTTATCAACGTTGGGCAGTCTACAACATTCGCCGTCCTCAAGCATCCCTTGTCATCCGCATCCAAACCCGTCGAGAACGCTTTCTTTCCCCAAATCGAACAGTGCATACTCAAACAGTGCATATTCAGACAGCCCCCCTATCAAAAGAGAGCCATTAGAATATGAGGACGGTCCAAGAGCAAAGCCTATCTCTCCAGGTCTAATCTCCTCAGGTATGAATACCAAAAATAATATTGATTGGCGAAGTCCAAAGACCGAGCGTAGCACTCCATCCTCATTTGATCCTGATGAGTCTCTGTACTATCCACAACGATTCCCCTCTTCCAGCAACATATCGCGGCAACAAAAATCTCGACGCTCTACAAGTGGATCCTTATTGTCAAGCTATGATGAACTAGCGGGGAATTCTCTGAAAAATACCACTAGCCACCTTAAGCGCGAAACTTACGAACAGCCAATGTTTTCAGAACAAGACTCGTCGGATCCTACTTTCCCTATGCGCCAACTTCATCTTGAGGACCGAGCGCCCCTCGGTAACTACCCCGAGCCTGATACTTACTATCACTCCTCTTCAAATCATTTACTTCATACATCACGCTCTCGCCTAGGCATGAAGCGAAAACCGTCGTCGCAATCTCCGCCTCCCGACCGGTCGCAAGCTGCTAATGCTCAATTTATTGCGGCGGCGGGGATGAACGCTGAAGCGTTTCAACGCAACGCCCCACAACGAGTCTCACCAGGGGGTCGTTTTGGTCAGAGTCAAGGTTCCATTTCATCGCAATCATCTCTTGATGCTCGCAACAACTCATATGCGTCATCTACAGGATTATCGATAGGCGGAAGCAGCATGACAAGCTTCGACCAGCATTCCCCTGGTACCCTGTCGCCTTCATCCGAGCAACAACAACACTATCCACAACATAACGGTCAGGATTCACCGTATGTCACCTCCCTTTCTATGAATCCATCGGCACGAAGCGCCCGTTCTCAACAACAATACCCTCAAGCACCTCTTGAAGATCAAAATATCGACCAGAAACCGCAGGCCACTCCAGATTCGCGAAGAGGCATCGTGCTAAACATGCAATCACAAGCCTTGATATGCCAGTGTTGTCCGAAGAAGCCAAAGAAGTTCGACACACCAGAGCAGCTGAGGTAAGTCGTCGTAGCCTTATGAGATCTGTCCTACGATCGTGCTAATCAATGTCGTTATTGCAGGCATCATGAGTCGGAAAAGCAATATCAGTGCATGTACTGTAGTAATCGCTTCAAGAACAAGAACGAGGCCGAACGTCACCAGAACTCTCTCCACCTTCGTAAGCACTCATGGTCCTGTGCCACACTCAACGGCCAATGCGATCTTGCTTTCTATCCATCAACCACAATTCCACCTGCAGAAAACAATCCTGCCCAGCCTCCAACACCAGTGAACCAGCTTGCAGCTTTTGACACTTGTGGCTATTGTGGCGAGCAGTTTCCAAATGAGCCAGCTCCAGATTGGGATGAACGGTCTCGACATTTAATCAACACACATAAGTTTGGCGAGTGCAACCAGTCAAAAAAGTTCTTCCGTGCCGACCATTTCCGCCAGCACCTTAAACACAGCCACGCGGGAACCAGTGGGAAATGGACCAACATGCTGGAGAATGCTTGCATGAAAGATGAACCAAACCCTGAACCACAGGACACCAATAGCAATACTGTACAATCTCCGGGAGCACCTATTGCAAACATGAGCATGGGACAAGCCAACATGAGTCAATCGCCTATGGGTCAGGCAAATATGGGGCAAGCACAAATGGCGCAAGCTAATATAAGCCAAGCAGACATCGGCCAGAGCGTGGGCCAGGCGAACATGGGACAGGCACAGCTGGCACAGGCAGCACAGATGGCACAGATGGACATGAGCAACATAGATCCCAGCATCGGCTTACAGACAATGAGCAACATGGGTCCAATGGGTAACTTGGGCATGGGCAACATGGGTCCCCCTGGACGCGGAATGAGCTTGCAACGCGGTCAAATGCGCGATGAAGAGATTCCTCAAGACATGTAGAGCACGTCCTTCTTCGTTTCAAGGGCTCGAGGCCCATTGGCTTTGAACTTGACCTGGCTCGATTGGCTGGATTGCTCTTCAGATACATCAATTGACGTTGGAGGAGAGCTTGCTCGTCTGTCGGGTAAGGCTCGAACGAACGGTCTAATAGGGCTGTTTACGTCCTTGTAAGGCTCGTTCGTAGGGCTTTGTTCATAAGGCTGGTAACGGTGTTCCGTTCTTTACGTTTCGTATACCTTCGACTTCGACCTTTCTATCATCAAACACATTCAAATGCACAACCCGTTTCACATTCAATCACGATCTATATTCCATCCTACTTTCAAAAGCAATGGTGCATATGCACTTTCCTTCAGGGCATGCCCGGAATAGGGGGACTGCCTTTTATTTATATACTTTACAATTCACGACCGGCATCAGAGATTTTATTCTTTTAGGGGGAATCATCTTTATAGGCGGCTACTGCTGCTGCTGGTTACGTACTTGCGGGTATTAAGTTGCCCAGTAAGGTCTAGAGATATCATAAGGATTAAGCATGCTTCATTAATCCAATCTATCTTGCCGCTTCAGTTGTGATCTGTCGTACTTCCTACCCCCGAAGATCAATTTTGCCTCTTCAATTGTGATTTCTCATACAAATGAACCGCAATAGTTACAAGAAACCACCATCATTTTCCTCAACAACTCTCCTTCGTTTGACCGATCCCATCCCCAATCGTAAGTACGAATGTACAAGTTCTCCCACTTAGACACACCATCATATTAACCGCCTGCGGACTCAACTATGAGCCAGAATGCAATATTTCCTGCTCACCCACTGCTAAGAACGGAGCGAAGCTTTGAAAAGGATCGGATACTGATAAGCCGTAAGTCAAAAACCCTGGTGCCAAAAATTCCCAAATCAGAAACCGGACGCCGTGAATTTTCGATTGCGCTTGTTAGGGCTTCCTTCTATGGAAGAGCGGTTTACTTGGGCTGTGGCACTAAGATGACGGACGGTACTTGCGGCTGAGAGGTCTCTCTATGCTGGGCTTCTATGGGCTATTCCTGTGGGTTTCTCTGCGTGTCAGAGGGGTGCGGTTTGAGCTTGAAAGAATCTGGTGAATTTGAGGGAAGGATTTGGGTGCAAATCATACGATCATGGATGGAATGGGACAAATTTCATAGGCAACAGACTAGCATGTTATGGATGATATTGCAAATAAGATAGCGTTTATTGGGTATCAACTATGTATGCTTTTATAGTTTCGTGCATGCTTTTACTCGCCCTCATCCATCCCAGCAACTTTCCGTGCCGCAACGATTTCTCCCTCGCCCATGCCCAGCTCCGTTCCATACTTCCCAAATGCCCTGACCATATCCTTTAACCCCGCCTTCAGAGAAATGACGATAAGGTCCACCTCCTCTACGTTCCTCTCTGCCTCGGAGAACTCCACATCTGTCCAATGAGCGGGCAGAGTGCTGATGAAGCCTTCGATTAATAATATAGTGCTTATGTATGCTCGTATTAGGACAGGGACATCCATGGCTACTCTGCCGTAGGAGTCTTCTTTCAGACTCGCTACAGTTAGGACGTTAAGCGTGTTGATAGAGTTGATGATGGGATTGAGATCGCTGTAGGGTGTGCCTAGCACAACGGCGCAGACCCGCCGCCTGAACGTCTGTCTTAGTGGGTAGCCAGCTGGTGTGCGGAGGAAGCGCATGAGATACTCGTTGTATTGAGCGAGCAAACCGCTTTTGCTGTAGGTTTCTTGCTGGCCTTGCGTTAGGAGCTTCTGCCGTGTAGCTCCCAAGTACTTTTCTGTTTCTGCGCGCTGCTTTTCGAGGAAGTTGAGAGATTGGACGGGTTGAGGTGACTGGCCGTAGGCTTTAGCTATGGAGCCAACGCTAGCTTCGATCATCTCGCGACGGTTGGCTGGGGGAGCAGGTTTGGCGAAGATGTTTTCTTGTTTGAGCGGTGTTGAGATTGGGGGTAGCGTTTCGATTGTGATCTTCTGTGGAGGAGGGGCGGATGTAGTGGGAGGGTTCTGGAACTCTTTCATACGGTTACTCATGCCGAGGATGTTGCCAAGGCAAAGCGTCATTACTTGGTTCCACACAGAACCGGTAGGGCGGTCGATGTCTGAGAAGATAGCTTTGCGCCGATCGTCGAAGCGTCGACTTATGTAGAGGAGCTCCCAAAACGCAAAGGTCTAGAAAATATCAGCAATTGATTCTTGGGCGGGACGGCACGTCGACCAACCCTTGTCACATCCCTTTTCGATCCAATTCCACTCAACAAGCTTCCGTTAGGATCTTTAGAGCCATTTGTTAAGGGCTGCTCCTTTTTCAGAGGCTCCTGTGCAACAAAGGTACCAAACAAGGCATTTGAAATCTCCCACAATGTAACGAGCAGAGTGCCAGAAGTCAGAGATCGCATAATCAGCGAGATGTGGTAAGGTGGTATGTATGAGAGCTGAGAGGCAGGTACCTCCCAGAGTAACTCTGCAAAATAGAGAGAAAATTTCCAGGCGGTGCTTCGTATAAAGAGGGCGTAAATAATGGGTCCAAAGATGCTCATACACACAGACCTTATCCCTATGTTCCGCACAAGCAGTGGCAGAGAAAGTCTCAGTTGTACAATGGGGTGCTCATTCTTCCGAAGATGCTCGGAGCTCGACTCGGCCTTTGCTTTCGTGAGAGGTAGAGGAACCTTGTCGTAGTCAAAGTATAGATGCATCCCTGACTGGAGCACAGCAAGCATGAAGAACACGCTACGAAGGTATATGGGTCTTTCGTTGAGTTTCCTGCGTTCCCATGCCCTGAACTATCATCAGCCTCATGCCCCAATAGCAAGAGTATAGATCTTGCCCTTACCTTCCCTCAGACACCCAACCCAGATCTGCCGAAGCAGCTGTAGACCAGATGTAGACTTCGCTGAACCACCATGCCGAAAACAAATACCATGCTAATGTCTGGGCAGTGTCCAAGCGAGCAAGGTACCTTGTGAAGGTATGAGCTGGCGAGGGCGATGTTCGCGTCCCTGTAGCATGGAGTTAGTGTTACCTAAATATTAACATCGAGCTTTGACGCACCCAGATGTAGCTGTGCGACTCGTAGCACAAAGATAGAGAGAGCGGATATGAAGAGCAGCAACGTTTTGATGCCGGCAGGACCGATAGGAAACCAGGACCAAAGGACTCCTGGGGGGTCAGCCGAACGGTCTAAGCAATGTTGGAGGCATTCATTCACATGAAGTCTTGTCACCTATCAAAATTGCCTCGACATAACATAGAACAAGAAGAAAGGCAGCTGCTCCAGTAAATCTTCTATGGAGAACTGGCGTGAGGAGTTCCTTGTAAAGAGGCGCTCGTAGCGCAGCCATTACTATAAAAAATGAAAAGGCTTTTTCAGCTAGCTCTATTAATGCTAAATATCACTGGCAGGACTCCATCATGCTTTGTTGGAGGTAATACAACTTGGACAAGCTCTAAGTCGCGCAGTCAACAAACGAAGGTTGATAGGGCTACAGAGACATATTATGCCTAATTAGGGTTAGTGGCATTGAAGCCAACCTTACAAGGCCGACAATTTCTCGCTTATTTCACCACTCTATATTGACAACCAATCTCCCTTGTACATTTTCATCAATCCCTGGACAAGCCAAATGGTAACCATGAAGGTCTTGGGTCTGGACTTCTCTGCTACTTGAAAGTCTCCAACGCCTTTCAACAACAAAGCACGGCCGTTGGTTCAGCTGGATGTTTTCTGAAAGCCCGGTATATAGGGTTACCAAACCCGACTTCAACGTTGCAGCCGCTGAAAAGCACGTGCCATATCGCGGCTCCATATATCTTATAATAAAAATGACTTAGCAGTGTGATTCTTGTCGATGACCTTAGTGGAATGCCTGTTACGTCGTTTGGGACCGTCTTGAAGCTGCGATTCTAGAACGAAACAATCGTCAGACGTTTCTGCTTTTCAAATATTCGCTTGTCGCAATCTGACAATCACGGTATTGCTTGATGGAACAAATTGCTGTGTGTTTTAGCCTTGACGTGTTGACTAAAAATTGTGAAGAGTTTTATGGCTTTTTTCCCCGATTGGTGCCATGGACTATCCAAGGGGATTCTTAGAAAGTTGCGGTCATGATGAAAAAGGAACCATTTTCCTGCAGAAGGCGAATCGCCGATGCCTTTGAGTAGCTGAATAGGAGACAGGTATATACCTGACCAGTGGAAATAGCTGTCAGCTCAGGGCTGAGCGATGGTGAGTTGTGGTGAGGATGACTAGCTTAGATTGTGATCGTGATTGTGCCTGATGCAGGTCCAACTCCAGCGCCACGTGGATCTACCAAGCTGCTACTAGCGTAGGTGCCTCATGTTTTATGAACATCCCCTCGTGAACGGCGTGCAATGTTCATTTCACTCGACAATGTCACTAGTCAAATAGCCTGTCAGATAATATGTTTCACGCCTTATTGAGCACATACCAAGCTGCATAATGCTCTAGGAACGGTGATTCTGAGGCCCGGGGCTTGACTCTATACATATTATTCGCCTAACGCTATTGGACTTCTATCATGGCCGCTTATATAGGGTCGAGTTCCTCAAATCGTCATGGAAAGTGTCAGACTCGCAGTTGTTTCATTGACGTTCACGTATTCGAAAACGAGCACATTTGCAGTGGGCATTGTGGACGGCCGTTATTGCATTGCCTGCCTTCGACTGTCTATCCTGACATAAACCTGCCTCAGCAGTCTATAGTACCCTCTGGGCTATCCTTAGCAAAACTTCGCGTCCCAGAAATCTCAGCTACTTCTATTCTCGCACGTTGGACCTAGGATTTATATCTGTCCATCTGTGGAAGACAACCCCGCTGTTACCAGAATGACGATTTCGGCGCTTATTGGCACACCACCTGCGAATGAGAGCGATCTATACATTGTCGAGGGTGTACTGGAACCTCTTTGTAATATCCGGTGACCCGACAAGGGCATTGCATTCCCTCCACCTCCCCCACCAATTCGGTCTTATGCAAATAAAGGACCAGGGGTTATTGCGGGGGTTACGGTAGCAATCATTGTCATAATAGTAGTCATTTGGGGTCGGTTGTTTGCTCGATATAACCACGAAGTCTCACGTCTCGACTGGGATGATGCTTTCATCGTGGTAGCAGCCTTTTTCGCCATTGCATGGCACGGAGTGGTTGTTGCAATGGTCACACGAGGAGGCACGGGTCAGCACATCTACAACATCACCTACTACACGAACTTCCTGTTTTTACGATACGTTAGCATCGATGAGATTGTGTTTTTCATCACTGTGGGCATAACCAAATTGTCCTTCGTCTACTTCAACCGGCGTCTTACGGGAGAAACTTCAAGAGCTTGGCAGTGGACCCACAGGGTGTTCTTCGTTGTTATCTCTGTCTACCTTCTGACTGCCCTATTCGCGACAGCCTTCCAGTGCAACCCTCCAGAGGCTACCTGGATCCTCATTGTTTACGGACAAATTGCTGGCCAAGTCAAATGTTTGAGCGTGAACACCTTGGGCATCATATTTAGTGGCCTCCACATCACCTTCGACTGGATGTTGCTGTCGATACCAATGATGTTCCTTTTCCGACTAAGAATTCCACATGCACAAAAATTCTGTCCCCTCAAGCGTGGGGGCAATATCATTTGTTGGCAGCATCCTAAGGCTCTACAAGTAGTCGAATCCTTCAGATGATATGATTTGTTAGTACCTCTTAACATACGTTCGCGTATGAATACTGATAATGATGCTGTCAACTCGACGCCTCGACTGAATTGGACCATTGTTGATATGGTGAGAGCTGTCTGCGTCACGTCCCTCCCAGCACTGAATTCGCTGATGACGAAACACTTTCCCAAATCTATTCGACAATACTGGGGCAATGGAGATAATGATGACGAATTTGGCCGTCCATTCAATGAAGGTTACTTCTTTGAAGCAAACCGGACAAAGCACGCCCGCACATTGCGGTAAGGTGGATGGGGGGAGCTCTTCGGCAACCAGCATCTCGCCTTAGAGAAATATCCTACCCGGGACATGCTCCCAACGATTGACAGCTCGACCAACACTCGAAGTACCTTTGTGGTTGCCGCAGAGCAGATTCGTACGCCGGAGCAAGAAGTTGACGATCACAATTCTTTTGCCAGGCTTATCAAACAAGGCGAGATCTTTGACCAATCCCCTACTGCTCGATAGCAAGGTCGCTATCAAGCCCAAACCTAGCAAGAGGAAGAATGCAGATCCCTATGCCATCCCGGTTGATGACATGAGTCTCGAGGAGCTTGAATGCCCGCCCAGACCAAGAGCGCAACCGGTCAAAGTAATCGATCCAAGCGGTCTGCCAGCACCAGAGGAGACAAGCGCACGGTGATCTTGTATTCGACGTCATAGATGCTTGTCCATCGGCTTACTTCTACATCCGGGAAATGATGATTCTACCTGCCTTGAAGGCAACCATTGGTGAGACTCAGCTTCGGGGTGGTTCCATTCGTCGTCATTGTATGCGACGGAAGAGGGCAAACCGCCCTCACGGCTGCACCGGTAGAGAAGATTCGGGCACCTGGGAGAATATCTAGATGATGATCATCCCGGCACGTCCGATATTTAGGAGACTCGGACGATTCCATTCGTTGCCTTGAGTGTGATGAAGAGTTTTGAATAATTGCCAAGCGCCACAGAGGATAATAATTTGACCGTTCTGGCTGTCTGGAAGACTGAGAGTGGTGTGCGATATACGTTCGGGCGACGGCCTATACTATGCTGTGCAGATCGAAGTGCTAGAGATGATTTTAAATGATACAACTCAGTCTTCACAGGCCAAAAAAGCCGAGATAGGTGTTATGACTCGAGGAAAGGGCGGGATCAAGCCAGCGGATAGCAGAAAAAGCGGCGCGATCACAGGGCTCAGCTGTGGGCCGTCCGATGTAAGATAGGAGGCATGAACCAAATGACCATGGAGCAGGCCGGGAACGAATCATCAATTGGACTTTGTAGTTCTCAGAGAGCAGTCGTTCACTTTAATATTCGATTGATACTAATCCATCTCATGATATGTACAATGAACATCAGACCAGCTCTACTCAGTAACCCTACTCGCCCTCCCAAGATCACGCTCTCCCCCTCCTTTCGCTCCACCATCCTGCAGCCCCTCGATATCGACCCTCACCCTCTCCGCCCTCCTCCTCGCATCAACCCAAATCATAAACTCCGAATACGTCTGCGGTATAACCCTAACATCCTTCTCAACCAGAAACGTATAATTAAACTGCCCCGTCGGTTTCGTCTCCCCATGCTCTATATTCCTCACCTTACTATCAACCCTGATCTGCACGCGCGTATACTTCCCTTCCCCCTCTCCCTCCGTCTCCCTCGCCATATGTCTTCCAAGTCCACTCTCATCTCCTTTTGTCCCCTCCGCATCATCCGTATAAGCAACCGTAGCAGTCAAATAAAGCACACTACCTACCGGCACCGGATTCTCAAACGTACTCGGATCCAGTGAGACGAATGTAGGGCGTGAATGAGAGAAGGCTGCAGCGCAGCAGAAAGCGAGTTCGAAGGTCTGTTTGAGGAGGAAGCCGCCGAAGATCATGAAGTTGTGCCGGTTGCGGTATTGGGGTTGCATTATTTGGGTTGTGTGGATGCGGGTCGTGGACATGTAGAGTGTGTTTTGGGGTTTGCGGGCAGGCTGGTTAGGGTCTGGGAATGTATGTTTTAGCGAATGGTCCAGGTGGATCAGAGGGCGGCCGAGTCGGGTACTGACCATGGTAATCGAGTTGTTTGAGCCACATGGCGTGGATGAGGTCGCTTTCCTCGTCGTTGGGGGCTTGTTTGCGGAGAGCACGCTTCGCCATTACTTTTTTATCGTTGGAGTTCTTTTCGCCGAGCGCGAAGAGACGCTTTTCCTCGTCTGTTTCGAGAAGGATAGGGCTAATGGCGATGGGTTTCTTGGTGGATGGGTCAAGTGATACCATAGTGAAAGCGCAGGTCATTAGGATATCGTCTTTCTTGACTTTGGCTCCGTTTTCAGGAGCTTTGGCCACTTGGAGAGATATTTCCATGCTACTCCTTCCTGTTGCGAAAGTAACTTGACCGGACAATTCGAGATTGCATAACTCCTTTAGAGGATGTCTTATGGTTATTCGATCGACAGCGGCGGTGACGGTGGTGACATGCTCTCCAGTATGCCTATATGCAATGACTCCGGACAGAGCATCAAGGTCCATGAAGATAGTCCCAAGTCTTGAGCTGCTTCAGCATAGTATAATGGTGCAACAACATCTCATGCACACCTGATATGCCCATTGGCGTTAAGGTAATTGTCTAGGAGCCAAGGATCTTGAGCGAGCGGTATCACCTAAGTCTGGATCAGTCAGTCAGACAGAAGATCATGCGCTAGCAGCCAAATATACCACACGGTGAAAGCTATCGGACATCTTCTTCGGCTTTAGATCGCGGTTTGTCGGAGTTGCAGGCAGACTCGAATTCTTGGTCTGGTCCGTACTCTCTTCTCTCTTCTTCTGCAAAGCTTCAATCCATGGTGTTCGTACCCGCATAGCGGTCAAGTCTTTGTATACGCCATCTGTCTGGGAGACGGGGCTGGTGTGAAGCTGCCAGGCTACGCTATGGGTAGTTATTGGAATGTAGGTCTCCGATGCCCTAAGCCTGACACGGCAAAGGCCGTTCAGGGGCAACAGAAACCTCATGCTGCTGCACTGGAACGAAAGCGGCCTCTTCAAACTATGGCATGGTCATTTGACGCAACTGGTAGAGGTTGCGAGGGGAAGCCGCAGAGGCTTGTGCCCTAATATTCTCGATTTGGCTAGCGTAGATTAACTAATATCTGAGGTTTTATGTATTCCAAGATCTTGCAACATCTTTAACTGCAGTCTAAAGTATCTCTTCGAGATCCGCACATACACTGATCTATCTAGTACCCAGCAAGTTCCATAGAACAAGGCTGACGACCATTTCATGCCGTTTCAATTAGAAGAATTTGTCTCCAAGTATATACCGTTGATGAGGTGTCAACGAGAACCAATAGCTTCAGCTTTTCTTTTTCCACCAACTTGGTGGTAGCGGCGTACGTTGAGATTAGCAAAAGTGACAGAACCTGGTCCGTGCCAATCTGCACTTCTTACTTTTCTTTCACGAGATCTCTTACTATGAACATCTCATTTCATGAGGTGCCTCTCTCAAATTTCACAATGAATGTCTTCTATCTACTTGGAAGAACAATGCAATTATACCCGCCAAAGTTGCACGCATATAGCAACTCTCTCTCAACCACAGCGTACATCCAATCGCGGAGGGTTGAACCTGCATACCAGTCGTGCTTTCTCGAAACGCGAATAAGAATCTAACATTCGTGGTAGACATAGGCTGTTCGCACACTGACGATCTCTTTTACTGTTTTCGATTCACCGTTTGAGTCCAACCACTCAAAGTCTCTGACATTGCAATTCTGCGATACATGGTCCATGTACGGACGCGAGACAATAATAATAATAATAATAATAACTGAACGATTGGTGGATCGACTGTCTCAGGGAATTAGCTGAGGAACGCCTCGAAAAGTGCTTATCTTAGAGCTTGCGTCAATCTTAAATTAAACTGAATTCGTGCCTGCCCAGAAAGTCAATACCCCCTTATTATGGTACGCGCAAGATCTTCCAGAGATCATGGAACATCGCCATATTGCCACATTGGCACAGGCTTGCCCTTCGCAGCTGCTAAATTCGACAGGCAGCTTCGATGGGTAGAGCAGATTTCACACGGTAGCCATATCGCACCGAGCAGATTCTACTCGTGCAAGTACTTGTTATTCGATGCCAGTCAAGATGCTCACCTCATCCCCAAGACGTCTAGCTACAATCGCCTTTTTCACCCTTGTTTCATTGCTCTACCTCTTTACTACTTCATCACAACGCTTCGATACAGCCCAGACCATTAGGGACACACATTCTCACAAGCACAAACATGTTTCGGACTCGAATCCCGGACCGGACGTCGCCATTGAACTTGCCCACCATCACCATTCCATCCTTCCCACCAAAGCACCCGTACCACCCTCAAAAGCGGGCCATAGCGAATCAAAAGGGATCAACCCTTCCACTGAATCATCGGCCAAGGTCTCCAAGATCCACCAAGTGACCATGATCTTCGATGGGAATGGACTTGAACACGAGATGTATGAGCGCGCTCTGAAGACACATCTCGAGCACGGTGAGCGATGGGGCTATGAGACGCACGTTCTCCGCGAAGATATTGTTGGAGCTGGTAAAAGTGGCAGAGATCTGAAGGGAAACTGGCAATACGGCGTGTTCAGGAAACCCTTATATCTTCTATCGCTTGTGATCAACGAGTTGGCCAAGCCGAAGGAGAAACGAGCCGAGTGGATTGTGTAAGTGAATACGGAGTTGCGCGATCCTTTTCAAAGCAAGATCCTATTTTACTCCTTCCCAGGCTTTGACTGATATTCGCTGAAGCTGGATCGACGGCGACACAATCATCCTCAACCCGAACATCCCCTTCGAAGCCTTCCTTCCTCCTCCCGGGCCCCTCTTCGATTCCGTCCACTTTCTCGGCAGTCAAGACTGGTGGGGTTTCAACTGCAGCGTCTTCTTCATGCGGGTCCATGAATGGAACGTTCACCTTCTAACAGATGTGGCTGCCGTCCCGCGTCTGTGCCCAGACCTCGAGCTCTACGGCCAGCCGGATCAGAATGCCATGAAATACATGTTTAGAGAGGAACAGAGGAAGGATAATGTGGTTTACCAGCCGAAACATTGGTATAATGCCTATTATAATGGACCAGCCAACAAAACGGAGATCAGGGAGGGCGAAGGGGAGTTGTTGGTACATTTTGCTGGCTTTTACAGCAACAGGAGTGAGGCGATGGCAGAGTGGTTCGACAAATTAGAAAAAGAGCCTGAGAAACATGCGATTCCTATCGAGCAGACGCATGTTAGAGAAGAGGTCGAGGAATTCTGGTCCCAATTACGCAAGGGCAAAGTGCTATTGCAAGATATGGCGATTGCCCAAGAGAAACAGAACACTTCTACGAAGGCCAAGTCGTATGAGAAATTAAAGAATGCTGTTCAATCCTACGCGGAGGACAACAAGAGATTGGGAGAGGCTATGCGTGAGGCCCAGACTGCCATGGGACAGGAGAATCAGCCGAAGAAAAAAGGAGATGCTGAGGGAGCATGACGATGGTCTACCCTAGGAGCAAGAAAGTGTCTTGGCTCAGGAGCGGAAGAGACTCGAGGAAGAGGATAAGAAGAAGCAAACGGACTGATCCTCCGCCAGCGGATCGTGAACCGAATTCGGCGGGTCTGTTTTAGTAAAGATGTATGATAACAAAACCGCCATCTCTGATTACTTCACTACTAAGACCAACCCGGCAGTGTATCATGTACCTTCGCATTCCATGCAATAGAGTAGCATGCAAGCATGGAACAAATTTGATTCTGTTGGCTGTATTCTCCCCTAATGGTGCCATGACCGTCAAATTAGTACCTCAGCTCACTCTTTCCCTCCCAAAGCAACGCAACTCACTTCACAGCCAACGCTGCCATCCACTCAAAATATCCTCATTCGCACCAATGAAGTCCCCACAATATTTCGCCAATCTCAGCGCCCTCGCTTCCTCCACCCTCTCCTTCACCACCTCAACATTATCAACCCTTCCATAAACAGCCGAACGAGTTCCATCGAGCAAGAAATCTTCCATCATATCATGTAGACGGTCGGAAAGCCACATACTAGTCCCATCGAGCAGATCTAACAGTAAATCCAGGTTTCTAGCAACCTCATCATTATCGCCTGGGCCAAGCAATGTCACCTGTGTACGCGAAACAAATCATTTGCTTAAGCGTGACTTTCTAGTATCATGAAGAGCTGAAATTTTTTTTTTTCATTTTCGAATAGACCCCACTCGCCCGAGAACTGGATCTTGCAAAGTCTGATGCGGCTGCTAAGACGAGCTTGTGAGCATTGAACTTGACGCCATTTCCTGCTTCCAGAACAATGTCAATGAGGGCGCCTCGGTCCTGCAGTTGGAGGTCGAGGCCATTGAAGCGGCGAGTAGGGATTCTTTGGAGTCTTTTGCTGGTTGTGAGGTGGAAGGAGGGGGTCGGATGACTGCTTGATAGCCTAATGCTGTTTGTTATTTTTCGCGTAGGGTATGAGGAATTTCTTTGCGACTTTAAGGGGTAGTGCACTGCGCAGGCACTGCTCATTCTTGCTCTCTGGCGTTCCTGGCTCTTAGTGCATCCTGCCAGCTCAAATTCATCAAGTTTAGACGGCGAACCCCAGCAGAATGGAGGGGTGCCACAATGGGCTCCCTGAGGGTGCAAAATTGGATGCAGAGCCAGGTACCATGCTCTGCCCCTGGTGTTTCCTACAAAGCCTGGCCTGCTGCCCTCATTCTTTCTGTTTCTTCCTACCTACCTGTCTACCGCGCTTTGGTTGTTTTGCCAGTCATCTAGCAATATACTTGGTCTGCTCTAACCCAAAACACAGCTCTACGGAATCTGCGTTTACTTTTTTTATATCTCTCTCTCCCCTGCTCCCTCTGAGCTTACTCTATAATATTCCCTCTGTCTCTGTGGATCCTCTCGCTGCCTCCAATGCTGAAGAAGAAGTCCCCAGAGGATTTCTTTCAGCAAGCTCATAAGAAGGGCTTTGAGATTAATAAAGAAATTGTTAATGGCACTGAAGTCCAGAAACACCTTAAAGACAAAACTGCAAAGAACTATGCGCGGGCCTTGGACCTATGGAATGGGTAAGTTTACCACCTTAGGCCTTTATACCTTTTTAAAGCTTACTGACCTAACAACCCCATCCCACCTCAAATAAATATGTATATGACTGCCCTGGCACTGACCTGTATAACTTAAAAACACTGAAGGACTTTATAAGGATAATAGTATATGGGATTAATGATGCCTATGGCAATCTTAAGTAAATATAAAAACTATCCTTTAATATTGGATAGACTTCATGGCTGATTAACAAAGATATTATTTTACCACCCCTCCTACCACAACCCTTTCTGTTATAAATGTTAATCTTCAGTGGCTTTTGCCTGCCCCCCTTACTTTAAGTGTTAAGGCTGATTATTATATAATTCATTAAGGACCCCTTACCAAAAAAGCTTGGCCTTATATATAGAAAGAGAATTATAAGTTATAGGGCCATTAACCACTTCATTCATTTAGGAACACAACTCTAGGAAAAAGACTGGCAAATCTATAATAAACCATAGGTGTAAATGGACATGTAGGCCAAGATCCAGCTTTGTATATTTATTTTTATAATAGTTAAGAAATATATTAAGTCCACCTGCCATATTAATTCCGGTTATGGCCTCTATTACCATGTGAGTACATTCCGTAGAATGAAGTAACCTTCAAAATAAGAAGAATTATAACTGAAATTATCTTATGTAAGATATAACCTTTGGAGTCTTTTGAAATAAACATAGAAAAGCAAAGTTCGCCATCTAGGTTGTGCAAGATGCTAAAAACATGACTTGGACACTGGAGAAAAGGTTGGCCTTTAACTTGTTCAAAACATCTAAGGCATTGCAGCTTTACTGACACTTAACTTAATAAGCAGACCAGAATATTCTGTCCACAAGGGTTTAAAGCCTTGACCGCTTTTTTGTAATTTAGTTCTTATGATGTTTGCCCAAGCTAGTTGACATTGAACCTCTAAAAGACAAAATGTACCATCTCCGGCAAAGAGATGATATACTTAATAAGCCCTTCTTTTTGAGGGAACTAGGAATCAATGCTGGTGTCAGCCAAGCGCCGTCTTAGAGCAGTGTTATGATATACACTGAGGAACCAGGATTACGCAGTCAGGGGTACATCATGGGCCGGTATGGAAGCTTCAGCGAACGTGCGGAGTTTGGTGAACAGAGGGTCATGTAATATGCTTAAGGTGATCAGTCACCAAGAGGATTGAGCACATTAAGTAAAGTGCTTAAAGTGCTCAGGGTGATTAATCACTGAGCAGACTAAGCAGATTAAGCAATCAGTCTTGGCAAGGATATTGAAGGGATATATATACAACATCCCTCACCATAGATAGATCTCCTTGTGTTCAACTCATGTTAGGATCACAATAGATACTATTCATTCTAATAACCCACATTACTTCCTTGAAGACTTATCTATTGACATAGGAAGCCTTCTTCTTATCTTGTTATATACCATACCCATCCCGCAAGAACCAACC
>QKZZ01002497.1:0-19608 GCA_003521265.1 Cetradonia linearis
GTTTGTTAATGCGAGTATCATGGATGTGAGATATAATCCTACGAATGCGCCGTGGGTTGTTGATTTAGATTTGCCCGTTAGGGAGGAGGGGGTTTGATGGAAGAGAAATCTTCTAGAGTAGCCTAGATACCCCAATTGCATGCTTGTTGAAGACTGGAATCTTAGGGAGCCAGACCCGTACTTATGTGATGAGGTCGATATTGCAGAGATGACCAATATTGAATTGAACTGTGGTATCAATATAAGATTACAGTCTCAAAACGTGATAGGAAACTCCCTCGCTGAAACGCTGACAATGAAATGACCACATGCATCCATATTTACCATCTTCCTAAAACACCATCCGCCCCTGGTATCTTGCTGCTCTCTAGCCCCCTATCAAACCCCCTAAGTACCCTCTGAACATATACTTGTTGGATTGAGACTGAATGTAGAAAATCGGACAGATATCAAGGCAATTATTCCTCGGCCACTCCACCCATTGCCTCCGTCTTTGATTTCTCTCTCGCACTCGTCACTCTTCCAATCCCCAGTGAGCTTAATCTCTTCTTTAGCTTCCCAGACCGCCCACTATGCGCCGTCGTCGGTCTTTCCGAGCCTTCGCTTTCTCCATGTGGCGCGGTCGCGTCAGCTGTAGCCGAATTATGTGTAGAGTTGTTACGTCCTTGACTGAGATTGACTGATGAAGATCCATCGTCCGACACGGCAGACCGGTTAGATGCTGTGCCATTGACCTTTCTTACTGGGTCTTGTGGTGCGGTCTTCAAAAAAGTAAGGCTGAGGTGGGAGAGTGGTCGCTGGTAGCCGTCCTGCGGCTTTTGTTGTGGAGAGACGGGGGAGTCGCCGTTTGTCAGCTTCAACGCTGGAGTTGTGGATGTTAAGGAGCGCGATGGTGAGTAGAAGAATGAGGGTGGCTCTGGCGCCGGCACTGAATTCGGTGCTAAGAAGGCCATTTCAGGAGCAAAGGTCTCGTTTAGGTTATCAGTAAGGAAGGCTCTAGAGTGGACACGGTCAGGTCGGACATAGTGGGACAAGCATTGCTTGAGTACTGAGACATGTTCGAGGAGCGCGATATGGAGAGCATTCTGAAGAGGCGAAAGCACAGGATCCTCAACCTCCTCAGTGTCCTCGGGCATTATTGGGAGGAGTTGGCGGTACTGTGCGACTGAAGCTACTGAGGACGGATCAACAGACGACATGATCGTATCCGTGAGGGTAGGGAATGCTGCCTCGTCACCATTGCTGACCCGTCGATCCAAGGCAGCTACTTCTGATGTCTTCCTCGCAGTTCTTTCCACAGCTGTCTGAAGTGGTGATAGACGCGTTACGTCCACAGCAATAATCTCGCTTCTTCGAAGGATTGTTGGGAACGATCCTTTCGTGCTGTAAAGTGTCTTCTCAATCCATTGCTGATGGACGCCTGAAGATGGAGAATGGCGCTTCGAGGTGATAGCAAAGCGATGTGGTTTCGAAAGTGTCACGAAGTCTCGAGTCGATTGGACTACCCTGGGCTGCTGGTAGATTGGATGCTCGAGATCTCGGTATGGGCTGACAGGTGTGATCTGAAGATATTGTCCTTCCAAATCCTCGACTCCGCCCTTGGGTACAATCTGGGCAGCAGGATGAAGCTGCCGCATCCGATCTGTAAAGGCTGATTGTCTCTCCGAAGGCTCGCCCTCAAAGATATACTCTTTGCCTCTCAGACTCGATGGGAATCCTAGACCCTGATAGGTGACCCTGAAATATCTTGGTGACCGCCAATCACCTCTTGCGACCGTCTCGTAAATCTTGGCCATAGATCGCTGCGTCCTTGCGAGCTTAGAGAAGTCGTAATGTGTATGCTCGTACTCGTGTGCAAGCTCCCAGTAGTAAGTCAACGCGCTGTCCCATGCTTCTCCTTCCTCAAGATAGTTGATCATATCAAAGTAAAGCTGCTCTTTGCGTTCGAATGAAGATTGCTCCGGATAATTAGGGTCTGAAAGCGCCCGGACGGGGGTAGACTCCCAAGTATATAGATCGGCGTGGAGACGTAGAGCTAGTCCTGCCTCGGTCTTGTTGTTAAGCTTAGCTTGAACTTCAGCTAGTTGGTGAACATAGCGTATGAAGATATCCTCCTTTTGCATGTCTTTGAGGAAGTTCATCAGCTGAAGCGTGTTCAAGATTCGTAGGGCCTCAGTAATATCTGGACTGTGCACTGCTGCGAGAAGCTCTAGAAGTTCGTCAATGGTTGTGATCATCTCTTTGATGGCATGCCACATTGGATCCGCCGGGACACGTGCAAGAGACTCGAATAGATCAAGAAGCTCGTTGACGAAGATCTTTTGGACCAGAGTTTCTCCCATGTTCTTCGACTGAAACAGCATCTCTAGACAATCAACCATCTCCGCTTGAATAACTGATAAGTCCTCATTCAGTGTCCACTCGCTCACGATCATAGCTTGCAATATCCTTACGGCAACGTTTCTCAAGCCTTCGTGCACGCTCAAGCACAATTCCACGATTGGGGCGACAAGGCTGGGCACATACTGCACCTGAAAGCCACCAAGACGTGACAATCCATAGCGGGTCTGCTCTTCAGGATTGGCTTCCCAGCCAATTGCTTCCCAACTGCGCTTTAGAAGAATTGCGCCTTGTTCCCGAACATCTCCGGCAATTTTCCATACAGCTCGTCGTTTCTGCTCGGGGAATGTCTCGAGTGCTAGAACATCTCCGCGGACGAGGGTAAGCAACGCCAGGAAGAATTTGCTCCACAGTTCCGTGTTGAAATCGTCCGCATCTTCGGGAGAGGGCACGCATTGGGTTATCATAAAGTCGAAAACGGTCTCGAGCAGTTGGAGAGAAGATTTGTGGTGGAATACGTATAGACTTAACCAAGATTTGGGGAACGCAGCTCCGGATAAGATCGACATGATGACCTCTAAACCATCAAACAACAAGTCTGTACATTCAGTGCTCGACGCATCGATGTGCATTCCAAATGGGGTAAGCGATAATGTGGCAAGCAGTCCAGCAAGCTCAGTGAGTGCTTCGTCAAACTCTGCAAGGCTTGATAGTGGTTTCGAAGGGAAAGGGTAAGTGGCTGGGAACAGAAGGGAGAGGTTGTCCGCATTTCTTTCGCTGGGGGTCAGAAGACTACGATAGGATTGGATCGCTTTCCTGAAATAGCCAAAATCTTCAACGTGAGATTCGCGTGCTTGTTTTGACACAATGGAGCAACATAGTCGTACTTGTTCTCGCCACTGGGCCGACTCAGCATTCGAGCCCCAGTAAGGCTCTATCCACTTGGACATGTAGCTGTAGATCCTCTGCCGAATTTCGCTTTGGGAGAACAAGTCGTCGTTCGTAAGGTTGAGAATTAGTACCAGCTTATACAGTATCAGCTTGCCTTGGACCTCTGAGCAAGAATCCAGAAAACTCATCGCAACATCCAGAATTTCTTCCTCGGTGAGCACAGTTTTCAATTCTGGAAGCCAGGTATGTATGTACTGAACAACCAAGGTTTTGCTTCCAATAAGGATAGGCGAAGCATCCCTCATCAATGCTTGGAAAGAATGGAAAATCATCCGCAGATCACGGTTGAATGTCACCTGAGTGTTTGCCCCAATACCAGCCTCTTTCAGCTCTTGTCTCTTCCGTGCGCAAACAATAAACCTCATTATTTGGCGTCCAACCTTGAATGTGGCGCGGACGCGCCTCGATTTATTTGGGTCAGCGGGGTTGCATAGGAGCCGAAGGTAGCTTCTGATCAAGCAAGGAGCTGCAAAGGGATGGTCGAATCTCGATTCGGCGTACCCATCCACGAAAGGGCCCAGATTGAACCGACGGTCATGAACAATGCCGAGAACAGTGACAAGAGCGTTGAACACAGAGTCCTCGAATTCGTCTTTGCCTGCGTTCTCGACAAGAATTCCAAAGAGAGCATCGAATACATCACTGACCAGTTTTACTATCTCAATCTCCGGGACGAAGGCGAAGCGTTTCAGAAGATCTAGAATTTGGTCTCCACGTTGCTCCCTCCATTTGAGAATACCAAGCAAAATCGTATCTTGTGAGAAATGTGTGCTACAAAGCTCAGTCTGGAGCTTCAGCGTGGCAATGGGTCCGGTAAGAGTCTCATCCTTGGTATCTCCGTATCTTCCCTTAGAATTCCAGGGAAAGGCAAGGTAGGCTCCTCTACCTTTGTCAGAGCCTGATGTGACCTTATCGTACAGATACAGAAGGGGTGCGTGAGTTCCATTTTTAGCAAATGCCTCATCTGTCCAGAGTGGCATCCAACTGAGGGCAAATGGAAAACGAGGAGCATCTGCAATACTCATGATGAGGTGCGCGTCAGGAACATCAGCGGTGGGTATCGCCAGCTTGATCGTTTGATTCCAAGCTTCACCACGCTCAACAGCTGGCGTACGCCATGCGGTTTGGCCAGGGCTATTGGAGCTTGGGAAGATGCAGCGCTCTATGCGTTCGCCTGTCTTCTTCCTGACTTCGAGAGTGAGCTGGACGTTTTTCAATTCCAAGGTTGACGAAATTGGGACCGTCCCACGTTGGGGATGAGATAGCGAAGCTTGATGAGGTAAAACAGCTTCAGATATCGTGACATAGATGTCTGACCGGGCTTTGGTCGGAGCCCCAGGGAAATCTATCTTTGGCGTTGAAAGAATATTCTGCAGCAAGGTTGGCGTTTTGAGGATGAGATCGTTAGCGTCAGGACTAGCGAAAAACTGCAGTCCAAGACCAATGCGATTTATGGATTTAGACTTGATGTATGCACCGCTCCGACTGGTTACGAGGTCACGGACGAGTTCGTCCCAGTCTTCTCCAGAGCTTTGATTCTCCCCACTCGTCAGAGCAGGAGTCCAAATTGACACATGGTGGTCTCCGACTGGATCGTGTCCAAAAATCTGCTTGATGTTGAGCACGCCAACGCCGACATCCCTCTTCACATATTGCGTCCCTTGTTGCGTAGTAGGTCGGTTGCTGTCTTGAATTGCAGGGCGTGTTCCATCTACTATTGGGGATCCCGAACCCGCATGAGGCGGTGCTTGGGACGCATTGGGTTCATGCTGATTCCGATTCCGAACACTGCCAAGTTTCTGCGCCCACATCATACTTTGCCTACCTCCTTTCATCGATTTAGTACTTGAGTAGCTGTTCGTGGTTGGCCGCCCCGCTGAACCATTTTCATCACCATATTTTGCCTTCAGTGAGCCGTTGATTACAGGTCTCTGTACTGGTTGACTCGCTTGGACCTTGATAACCACATATAGATCTTGCCCTGGTCCCGATGTATCTCCGATATCGTTCGAAGTTAGGTCTGAGAAGAGGGTTCGAAATCTACCCACTGAAGCATATTGCTCAAATTCTTCTTGTGCGGGAAGTTCTATCATAAAGGTCTCCGAAATCGCTTTAGGCGATTCTCCTGAGCTTCGTGAGCATAGATATACGTTTAGCGTGGGCGAGATCAAGCTGTTGTTTGTAAAAGCCTTTACGTCGATCAGGAGGTGATAAAGATTGATGGGGTCATGCTGGAATACTGGCGGTCTGTCAAGCAGACTCATGGTGGCTTGAAGCTTGGTCAATTCAATCGCAGAATCGTCTCCGGTCAGAAGTCGGCCGCGCTGTTTTGGGTCTCGAACAATGACCTCCTTGCTAAGCATTTTATTGCCGTCCACCAAATTCCAGACTATCTCTTCCCGTAATGCCGTGAGCTCTTGTGCGGTGAGAACGCCGTGTAGAAGTTGCCTGCGAGCGAGATCCAAGCGGTTCACCAAGTCTGAGACTTTCTCCAGAACAGAGTAACGGCGATTGAGGAGTAATTCGTGCAAGTTCTTCGAGTGCCATTCACGAAGACAGGACGCAACTTCATCTACCAGCGGTTCAGAGCTGGAAGTTGGGGTTTCGTCGCCAATTTTCAACATTGGGACGGGAGCCTGTGGTCGCTTCATGTCAGGGTCACGTGGGCCTTCAGACGTCAGTGTGAATGAGCCGAGTGATGATCTTGCTTGGGAGCTCGTGAGTGATCGGTGTGATAACTTTCTTGCTAGACCGTGCCCATTGACATGATTCGACGCTCGCGATGACGTTTGAGTGGGCCGCTTTGCAGACATGGATATCCTTGAAATATCTCCATTTAGCGTAGTACTCCTTGGCCCCACGGAGTTGTTGCTTGTCTTCTGGCGTATGCTACTTCTGTGGGCTGAGGAGCTTGACCGTCTCAGCGATTCACCGTTGATTTGGTCGAGCTTTGGACTATCGCCATTGGTCTGCGAGTTCTGCGCGTTTCCGTCCACCCCTCCGTCGCCGAGAACTTCTCGTACTTCCACACAACATCTTGGAAAAATACCAGAGAACACCCTCGCTTCCAATGTTTGCCCTTTCACACTGGTCAATCCAGCGAGCAGGGAGGGCGGGGCGACGAGATAACCGCGAAACCACGCGCCATCTAGGCCGCCCTGCTCGATAATATATAGCTCATCGCCGATCTCAAGGGGAAGGTCTGCTGGAGACGAGGCGGGAAAGGGATATGTAGCAACGGCGAAGGCAATTCGAGGCAGGGGTCGCCATAGCATCGCGACTGGTTACGCTTCCTCCGCTCCAGAGTGGGGAACGGTCTGTGCTATTCTGACTGGCAGCACTGTTCACAGAGCCTCCGAGCGGTGAGCTTGGGCATTAATCTATTTGCAACTTCGTTCCTGTCAATAAGTGTGCCGTATGCACTCCGCCTGCTATAGCATGCAAGTAGCCCCAAAGTTCGGAGCGATTAGCAAGGGATTAGGCCTTTGAGGGCCAAAGGTCGTAAATCGGGAGAAGAATACTTGAACAGGAAAAAGAAAGGGAAGGAAGACCAGCAACTCCAGCAAGATTGACCCAATGTGTATGTGTTAAGTACAAGACCGGTGGTATGGAGGTGTCTCAGATTGTCGAGTATGCGCTGCATCAAGCACTTTTTCAACTTTACATACAGGGGTTTGACGCTACGTTAGCGCCTTGCGCTTAAACCCGAGATTACCTCCACCTCTCATCTAAACAGCCTCACAGCTTGGACAAGCGCTCCCAGGTAAATACCTCATCCCATATACCTGCTCTTCCTCTGATCAGATGGATTTGACAAAGGACGACAACATTAAGACATCCGGTGTGGTCGTTGAACGTAGATGATTGGCACATGAAGTAGTACAGAGTTGCAATGAGAATATCTCGCGGTATGTTCCCATAATATACAGAGTCAACTCTACTTGCTTTGAGACCACCTGATGATTCGTCGGAGGCTGGGATTCTAATGTCAATAGGATTACAGGCTTCAGAAAGGCTCACAGGCAAGCTTAGCGATCCTGTGCCGAGTACTACACAAGGGACTGGACATTTGCAGCTTTGGGTTGTGTCGGGTAGAAGCATTCTACAGAGGCAAATATTCCACGTCAGGGACATGTATGAATCTTCTTGAAGATTTTCTACGAATTTTAGGTCCTTACTAATGCTGAACATTTCCTTGTAGTTTTCCAGATGTCCGATATGGCATCATCATATGAAATTGTCTCTGCGAGTTTGAGCAAATCTACCATTGCATTCTGATTTCCATCTCTTCTATTTAGAATCATAAAGATTTCTGGCGTTTGTCTGTTGCGGTATATGATACTTTTAGTTTGCGCAAATTAGAGCTTGGGGCCATGGAACGTGTACTCAGCCATTGATTTTGGTTTGGGGTCTACCCTCTCTGAAATTCATCCATGGAACACTATCTAATTCAAACGATTCTATGTCCTTCACTTACCCTCAAAAACATCTGGATGTATCTTTTCGGCAATGGCATCTATCAGGGCAAGACCTGGGTCAACAATCTTATCACTAACTCCTAAGCTATTACCGTATAGTCTTAAAAAGCTTCTAAGGAGTGATTCTGCTTATCTGTATTTCCTAGACTTTCTCTATAGCTTATTCTTACTACTACAATAGAAGGGAATTGGAACGTTTGAAGGATAAAATCACTGATAACTTGAATGCGGATATCACGAGGCATGTACATGAATTGGAGAAGAGAATGAAGGATTTAAAAAAAGCAATAAATAATATGAGGAAGGAATTGGATGACTTGAAGAAAGATATGGATAATGTGGAGAGATATATGGGGAGGAGTGTAGATGATCTCGACCAGATTCGCATATGTTTCCATGTTCGCGCATTAACACAGCACGAGAGGAAAATGCGCATGGGACCCAACGCAATGCATAGCTGAATCTTGACCCAATTCAACCTCTAAAGAAAGGCGAGGAAGCAAGCACTCATGGATGATTCCACCACAGTGCAATTCCAAATTTTCCGATTTGCCCGGTCACGAGGCTGGCTTAGAAGATGGCGATCTCCAGGTGGAAATGGACCATCCAAAAGGATTGCGTTGTGCGAGTAGTTGGGGTCAGGGTTTCACCAATGCACTGTGTTGCGAGCGGGAAGTTTGGCCTGGCGGAATAATTTCAGAGACTGGAATCTTCGCTGTCCAGATTATCTAAATCTACATAGTCTGGTATCCTGATTTATGGCTTCTGACTGCGTACTGCATCAGAAGAATAAGCACGGAAGAATTGAACAATTCGATTTGCCATGATGGCTAACCATACAACCGATACTGACAGAGCAACCATCAGACGTATAGCTGGATGGTCTTAGGATCGCAGTAAAGAAGCTCGACGATTGTTTAGCACATATCTCTGAAAGCCTACATGTAATCAAGAATGCAAAGCCGCGCCACACGTTTGCCGCCCGCTGGATAATGCTTCCCAGACTCTTGGGAATGCAATATGACAAGCACACTTTTAAGCGTCGGTAAACCCTCGAACGATCCCTCGCAACATTGCCTGCCTTGGAAAAGAAAAGGCGGATCCTTGAGGCCATCCTTCACCGAGTGTCGCAAATACCACTGCACCAAAAAGGCGGCCGCTCCTCAGTGAGCGGTATTGCAATGCTTGTACCTTTCTAACACCGAATCTAACGACCAGGCACAGATTTAGGATGTAAACGTTCCTGGTTGTCCAGGGTACAAGATAAATACGCTGTAGAGCAACAACAGTATCGGCTATGCTTCTATGGCTCCATGTGGTTTGGTAAGTCATTACTTATACATATCGAAATAGACCTACAAAAGGCATCAGACACTGTCATTGGCATGTACCTCAGTGAGTTTGTCAAGATAGGATTAATTTAGCGTTTCCATTGCAAGTGAGAAAGCAGAGGCGAGAAGCCGATTGTAGGAGAGTAACAATGACAGTCAACTCGAAATGGATATCGGTCCAAACGTTCATACAAACACCTATCAATGCCGCTAAGCTCAACACTTCGTCACATATGAATGCATGCTCCACGCCCTGATTTTGGAAGTAACTCATTCAAATGACCAAAGCCTCAATACTATTCACCATCATCCTCTGTTTCATCCTTTCATCCTCATCCTCATCGTTTAATGCAGGCATGGCTCTCAAACAATCAAAGAACCCTTCAAGAGCCATGGACAGTTCTTGCTTCTCCTCTTCATACAATCCAATGTCAACGACTACTTCCCTCCGCGTGGAACATCTAACAACGTAGTGTTGTCCGTCATGGCACGTCCAATTCTTGACCAAAGTGTCTCTGAGCTCATGGGTGGCAAAATTACGAATCTCCTCATTTGGCGTCTTTTCAAAATTGTCTATATCGGAAGCGAAAGCATCGTGATCACCCTGCAATTGGGCGGACACGTAGTCGGCGACTGATCTAAGGAACTTCATGTCTTTCTCTGCTCGGGTTGTCGAACCTGGAAGGCGAATCAAGTAGTCTAATACGGGAAGAAGCGCTGTTATTGTCAGATAACAAGCTGATATCATCTTCAGAATCGGTGCTTCGTTGAAGATCTCTGATTGGTATAGGAGCATTCTCAGTGATTGCCGCAACGAGTCGAGGAAGGTAGTCACCATAGATGTCATTGCAACAACACTTCCGGTTTTCGTACCATCGAGATCCCCAAGTAGCTGCCCGAAGACTTTTCGCAACGCTTGCAAGTATGGCAGAGCGAGAATCCAACCACTCCCGTGAGTAAAGGCCAGGCTAATGTACGCAGGCAGTACAGCTTTGACGAAGAAGGAGCGTAGTGTTGGTCTTGCGTTCAATCCTTCTTCAAAAATGTTCGACATAGCCGTATGGAGCTGGCCTACCAAGTAAGGCTGCTGGCCGTCAATGGCAGCCCGTTCAGACACTGACTGGAGGAAGGCTACAAGCTGCTTAGGCATTCTGGGATCTTGTAGTCGTAGAGCATAACTCTTGAGTTGACCTACAACATAGTTCGGATCCATGGCTGGTAGTGGGAAAGCACCATTGTCCGTGAAGAAGCGATCGATGGGACACATGGTTGAAGTATGTTGTTGTAGGAACTCCACCACTCGATGAACGAAGTCAACATAGGCTCCACGAACGTTTGACCCATGTCCGAGCTCCTGGTAATTGTGCTTCATCGCTCCCATCAAATACTTTAACAGATCCTTGTACTCCTGCCGCAGCTGTATTGCATCCATGGCGGGATCGAGAACTGCTTGTTCTACGGCCACGCGCATGTTTGATAACACAGTAGAGATTATTGACAGTCTGCGCTCTGCAAACTCGGATGCTGATATATGGAAGAGGCCAGTAGTCGCATCGGCCCAGAAAGGCAGGTTCTTGACGATCGGCGTGTCGAGAGCCGAGTTCAGCAGAGCTCTTGTGAATCGATGCTGAAATTTGAGTAATGACTCGCGTTCCACCAAGGACACAATCCAGGAAGTGAGAAAGAACGTCGGATGATCCTGGAGAATGCCGCTGTCTTTCTCAATCAGGGCTGACAGATAATAGACCTTATATTTTCGAGTCTGCTCGGTATCTCTCAGAGAAATCCAGGAGTCTGTGCCAAAGCGGCCAATGTAATCGTTCCACGACTTCTTTCCTTTATGGACGAGCACTTGGGCCACGGCAACCCAGACGTCGACGAGTTTGAGGAGTAAAATGTCATTAGGAATTACGTCGGATCCAAAGCAGTTGGAGAGGAGATGCCTCAAAGGTTCTTGGTATGCCATCAATAGCGATCCTTCAGGTTCATTACTGGGTAAGCCGAGTTCATCGTCTTCGTCTAATGCTGGCCAGTCCCCATAGTCTTGGCTGTCATCATTTTCATCTCGAGAAATGGTATTCTGAGCCAAGCATTTGCTTCCATATGCTGATAGGACGTCCAGAGACTGTTCGATGACCTTGAATGCTTGAAGCCTTCTGGCGTCAAAAAGATCAAATATTCTGGTTACTGTTGCAGACATGAATATTGCAGCTGCTCGCTCATTTTTCGCGGCATCTACTGCTAGTTTGAGACAAACCAAAGCATCGCTTAGAATCGCCTCAACTTGGCGCTGATTCCGTGCTACAGTCGATTCGAGAAGTCCTTTAGACACCGTGAAGCCCCCATCCTGCTGTGCTGATTTGACATGATCCTCGGCTTCAGTTCGAGCAAGAGTATGTTGGCGGAGTATTTGGCATAAAAGGTGATCATGCCACTCGGCAAATGGCCCCAGACTTTCCACAGGCTCATCCGTTGATAATTGGAACTTGACGAGATTAAACCAAGCTCTAATGTTGATGTGACATGCCACTCGATGGGAGTTTTCTAGGTTAACAAGGTTGCGGATGACGGCCAATCGCGGTCTGCAACCTGGAGGTGAAGCCCAATATAGTGTGCAGAGTAGATCATGGTGATTTTGCAGCGCATCCAGATCTTCCTGACGGATCGATTCTTCCTTGGGGTGGAATCGGCCGTGGTTCGGCATCAACCGCCAAACGATGTCCCGAATCTTCTTCTCTGGATACAATCGCCCCATCTGCTTGAGTCCGCTGCCAATAATTTTCAACATTATATGGAAGCCTCGATCCTCCGGCTCTGCTATCAGAGGCGGCTCCTTTTCCAGTTGGCCTAAGAACACAGGAGACCCATGACTCTCTTCGTTCCTTAGATGTGCCAAGTTGTTGCGAGCAAAAAAGTCGAAGAGCATGCCGATGATAGCCTCGCATCGTCGCCAGCCCCAGCCATTGATGAGGTGCAGACAACGTTCGAAGATCGCACGAAAATATGTATTGAAGCTTGGCGCCTGTCCTTCGGGATTCTTCAAGGAAACTTCCAGCACTGGACTTATCAATTTCTTCACGAAGGTCCAGTTTTCGAACATCACTTTGAATCGACGACCGGTCTCTAACACACCTCTAGTGTCAAACTCGAGAAAGGGAAGGAGCGTAAAGAGCTTTCTCCAATATTGTTCCATAACTTGAACGTCGAAGACGCCATCTGAAGACATTATTGGGACTTCACTATGCATGACTTCCAAGGTCAAGGGTTTCAAGTCCTGATATTGGCTAACCACATGTTGTGCAATGACGAAAGCTTCGATCGAATGCTGCTGCTCTCCGATACTATAGTCAGCTGTAGTGGGATGTTTTAGTCGTATCATGCAAGCCTCAAACGCTTCAAAGTCGCCGTTCAATGCCAATTTCAGGGTCAGCTGAGCTGTCTTCCGCATCACTGACAAGACATCTTGCCGAAGCTGAGCGGGTATAAGTTCGTGTTTCGCCAGCTGGTAAAGTCTGTTCACGAGTATTAGGTTGAGAGTACTGACTTGAAGGCAGAAATGGGTGCGCCACTTGAGTATTCCCAGAGTCGCGCTGTTAGTTTCGTCTGTGCTTCGTTGGTCGACTTCGTTCAGGATTGCAAACGTCAAGGCCTTGGTCTTCTGCACACATGCGACTCTGTCAATGTCATCGAAGAAGCTCACATGAGCAGAGAAGTATGAAACGATATCTTTCAGCATAGAGATAGCCTTCCCGGAACGTCGTATGGTAAGCTCATGATCGCCAGACGCCCACACACACTGAATGGATTGACTGATCAGACCTATCGTTTCTCCAAGTTCCGAAGACACTATTTCATTCCAAGGACCCCATGTGAAGGACTTCTGTTCATATGTCCATACAAGATAACTCCTTGCATGATTGGGCACGTTAGGATCTGCAAGCCGAAGGCTGCTAGCAAAGACGCCACTTCCTATAATAGTCTTTTCATGAAAGCAGGTACCTGTAGGTAAGGGAGTAATATCCAAGGTACCGCTAAATCGGTTCCCGAAACGGCCAAGCCCAAGTAGTACGTACTTGCTCCTTGCTTCGAAGCCGCGTGCGAAAGGCGGATCATTTGGGAACTTATCCAACTCAATGGGCGTACTTGGTTGGCCCCAAGAGGCGGTAGAGACTTCCACTTGCTGGGGTCGCCTTTTTCGCCTTCGATGTACTATGGGTACTTTGGGGTGGGTGACGGTCTTGTTTTCACCCGGACATATAGACTGGCTAACGGCTGCTATTGTTAGATCTCGATCAAACAGGCGTAAGACATTCGGCAGTCCAGATCCGTCATCGAGATGGTTGATTCTGGAGAGATCTCGCTCGAAGAGCGCTTGTTCATGGACCTGGTCTTCTTTTCGTTGACGTTCCAGCATCGCAGGCCTTGTGTCATGATGGGCTCGCAAAGTAGACACTAGTTGCCCGTGCTTCTTAAAGTTGTGGTTCGTTTGTGGCACTCTCGCAACTTCTAGTGCATCATTAGAACTATTTCCGTTACTGTTTTGTTTCTGTAAAACATGATCTAGTAAAGCCTGGACTTTTCGAGGCCTTTTAAAGCTACCATGAGTTCTCGCAGAGGAGGACTTTGAGAATGGCAGACTCGACTTCACAGGTGTTTTTATGTGGTCAGGCGCGTTTGGAGGGAACGTGGCATTAGCTGAGCGTGGATATAGAGGCAATCGACCAGCCTTAGCATCGAAATCGCTGTTTGGCATTGCCACAAAGGTGCCCTCACGCCAGTCTCGAAGAGTCTTGCTGGTATCGCTGTCATCGTTTTTAGTAGCTAAGCGCAAGTACTTGCGCGTTGGACTATGCCTTCCTTTGTCTTTTCGTCCGCGAGCAGTGCGTGAGGCTATCTTGAGAAAATAGGGTACTGGCGTCTGTGGTCGTTCTCTCGTCACTGGCGCATCGAGTATGCTGAGCCTAGGAGGGCGAACAACCAATTTCCTTCTGCGACCTTTGTCGAAAGTTTCAGTAATTTTTGGCTGGCGTGGACGTCGTGTAGAATCGTCCTTCGTGAGGCCTCCAAGCCCAGAACAAGATTGACCTCCGAGATCGGCCAATTTCGTTTGCAGTTTTGTCCCTTTTCGATGCCGAGCTCGTAGCCTCGTTGCTGAAGGTAACATGGCATCAACACGATCATCCTCCATTGCTTCGCCCCATCTATTTGTCAAGAACGTATCCACATCATCATTATATGACACCTTTTTCATTTCAGCATAAAGTGGACTTTGATGGCCTTGGATTTTGGATGACGTTCCTTCATCTTCTGAGAATTCTAGTGGCCCCTGTTGCAATTTTGACAGGTCGGGACTCTTACTGGTCCCAGTAACCATAGGTCGTGCCACTCCTCGCTGTAGACCAACCTTCTCGGGCAATAAATTTGAGCGATGGTATTGATTCTTTCTGCGCTTTCCACTCTGTGACTTGGGGTCCAGTTTGAGCCAAGACGCTGGAAGAACACCACGAATTTCGCGCTGTGCTCGTTGGATCTCACTAGACGATTCGTTCTCAGATGATGTTTCACTTGACACAGATGATTCATCCGCCAGTGCGACTGAAGATTTTTGCGGCGAATTATTCTCATCTTTGTCGTCTTCAGCAACCACAAGAAATGCTCGCCTCCTCGGCTCGGAGGAGGTCACAGGAGTTGGAAGTGCAGGCGACGAAGCTTTTCGTGGAAAGTGGAATTTTGATTCGGTACGCCTTATGGCATTCCTTGGGGTTTGGCTTCCTGAGTGTGGCGGCGATGGAGGCACGTCAAACACGTGGTCGTCATCTTCAAGCGCTGAATTTGCTTCTTCATCAAGGCGTTTGTCCAGCCTGAAGCCTTCGGGCATCTTGAACGATGGCGACGTAATCTTGCGACGTTTGTACCCATTGCCGATATAGACTGTTGAGGGGTTGCAGAGGAGTGCGTCCAGATCAGGAAGGTCATCATCTTTAAAATCAACGGCATTGTTAGGGTCCTGATATACGTCTCCGGCGGTCACTTGGGTGCCCAGAGGTGATAAGCTTGTATCCTCTAGATTATCTTCCCTATCATTGAGCTGGCTTTCTTCGCCCTCATAGTCGACATTTTGAGTTTCTTCTCTGAAAGCATCAGAAGCTTCGGCTTCCACTTGAGCGATACGAAGAGGCTTCACACCTCTCGCCTTGAGTATCTGACGATATTTCTCGCTCTCGATCTGGTAGGGGTGTAGCTGGATTGGGTTCCGATGGCGTAGATTGCGGGCCCTACGGCTGGACTCCACGTCCACCGCCGCGGGAGGCTCTGTTTCAGGCGCTTGTCGTTCATCTGGGGCGGGAATCTGAATTCCTGGCCCAATACCGGAGTCATCTTCACCGTCATTGCTCTGTATCTTGAGATCATTAAGTGTTGCTTTTGTGGATGCCCGTGAGCTATGACTTTCTGGCAATCCACTAGACAGTAGTGAAGAAGCTGGGGATTGTGGCTTTTGATTAAAGCTTTGCGGAAAAGCATTTGACCGTCCTTGGCTTGTATCATCCTGAGCTCCGTGAAGTAGTTCGGCTTCGAGCTGCGCAGATGGCGTAGCCTTGTAGCGAGCCTGCTGAAGCTCGTCGATCTCATCGTAGTCTGAAAGCTCACCGTATTGCTCACGCTTATTTAGAGTCACAGCTGAGGAAGTAGTTTCATGCTCCTTGTCCTGAGGGCGGCATTCACTTCCTTGGCTGGCCGTGTGCGTCCTACTTTCATCCACAGCACTGTTTCTAGATTCAATTTCCTCATTGACCTGTACCACCACCTTTATCACCTTTGCCGTAGTTGGTGCCTTGCCATGCTTGTTCAGAGGCCTATCTGTGTCAAAAGTGTCATTAAAGTTGCCAGATATTTCCGGGGACGTGGCAAAGATTGTGAGCGACACCGGCTGAGAGTCATCTTCCTCGTCGGAGTCTGCTACATATCCTCGAGCTCTCCAATCTGCCATCTGATACTTTGAGCATATCGCCGCACTTTTGGGTTCACCTTCACCGATATTGAACTCCGGAGGTTGAGAGACGCGCCTGGAAGACGCGCTCTTATCTTAGCGCAAGATCTTATCCGCCACCTCCCTGCAGTGCCGCTGGCTGTGTAGCACCAACACCGTTCAGGGGGTTCTCTCCCAATAAATCTTCGCCTCGTTCATCACTCGAGAGTCTATCATAATCCTGAAACATGCTTCTCGTGTCATAGAAGATGTTTTGCTCGAGCTCAGATTTTGTACGCGCCCCTAACAACCATTAGGTGGATTGTCAGAGCCACGTAATCCTTCTGAGCCGCTAGCCATGCGAGGCTCGAGGCTGTGGACTAGGTATGCGCCAAAAAGTCATGAGATAGTATTGTGAGGCTATTGTCTTATTGTATTATTGGACTAGCCTACGAAAATAGGAGATGCATAAATTTCTAACACTCTTTTCACCGCTCACCTGCACTTACAAAACGAGACTGCTATTTACGCTTTACAGTGAGATATCTCAAGTAAGGATGCTTCGAACAACAAGTATTCTAAGTCTTGCCTTTCTGCTCCTTGCTTTCGCAATGTCCCAAATTACATCACCATGCTCGGGTCCAGCATCCGAAGTTTACCATAAATCGTTGATTCTGAATTAAGGGGATAATCCTTCCATTGATAAGTTTACAAGCAACACTTTACGACTTCAGCATTTCTTCATATCTTCATGTTCATCACATCGACCGATTTGATTATCGGACCTTGGAGGACTCCATTCGAATTCGAGAATTGTGACTCCTTGCAAATCTTGGGCATATTGTGTTCACGTATCTCATTTACAGATAACCTCTAGCAACGTTGGTTGTCTCGACCATTAGAAAGCTGGACGAGGGCGAAACGAACGCTCTCTAGATAGCAAAGTGGAAGCGTCTCATCGAAGTGGTACACTGCGCCTTGGCACTGACCTTCTCCTTGAGTTCTATACTAGACACATATATCTAAACAGGCGCTGAGAGTTGTAGCATTGATACCATGTTGCACAAGATCATTGGCGTTGAGGGACCGTTCTAGCCCGCATACTATTATGAAGTTCAGGTCTTAGGGATTGTATTGAGCGTAATTTGAAGCAGGGCAGTCGGTGTAACCTAGTTGTGTTGGCGAAATAGTTAGTCTCCGAAATAGTCGGACTGACGCCATTGATGAGCTGCTGTCGACCGACACGGAAAGTGGAGTACTCAGAGAATTTAAGGAATGCGATATGAAGGAGCTGCTCGTAGCCGCCCCGGGCTTGTAATGCGCGGGATGGTGCGAGGGACGAGATAATGTGAGGAACGACCGCGCGTTCGTGATGGATGAAGGGGCCAGAATTTTCGACGGCGTGGCTGAAGAGACTATGGAGCGAGTCTGAGAAGACGTGGTAACATCGCTGTAGGGGTTAGTGATACTACTTCGACATGAGTACCAATCCCACTCACACACTGAACATAAGACTAGTAAAACGTACGTATTCTGGAGCAAATCCAGGGTTTCAACGTAACGCCAGAGTCACTCCTACACCACCAACGACAGATATCACCGCCAGCGAAATAGCTAGAAGAAGTGAGAGCCAAAACGTTGGGGGCTTTAAGCCAATTATCGGCCTTGTCTCATTCTCATTGTAGGGAGCGTTGAGACTGAGATGGTGTGACGAAGCAACTTGTTTTTCTACCTCGAAAATTTCAGGAGCTTGCGATTGAATATTTATCCTGTCACCAAAAGCATCAATGTTATAGACTGGCTGCAGTGCTGATCAGTTTTGAAGACGTAGTATTCTGGATTATCGCTCACTTTGAACACCATTTTCACATCTCTTTCAATTCTCCGAAAAATGAATATGCAATGCAAACGCACCTGTTCTTAGGCGTAATGAAGTGGGAGCCCTGAGGAAACCATTGCAAACGCATTTGCCAGATCGCCAATTTGCAAAGAATGGCACATCAGGAGGCGTTAGATAAATAATAAAATAAACTCCACTTCCTCTAGATTACTTCTAACTGTTTTCGCTCTCATACGGCGGAGTAGGTTTGGGAGGATGGAATATTACTTCAGCTGAGTGATCTACGTTGAATCGAGGGCCTTGATTTTGAACCTTTGAGTTATATGCTGAAACAGATCCACTACGGGCGCTAAAATAGTCCGTTCAACATTATTGGCTAGCTGCACCTTACATATCATTAAGCTTTCTGACTTAGGAGACGGCTGTTATGGGAATCAGCTCCGACTTCCTATGTGAAATCTCAACATCATGAGTAAAGCACGGGGTCTCCTACCTATGGCTATTGCCACTGCAATTGGGATTGGTACTGGCTTATTCATATTCGATCCTGCATTTAAAGAAGAGAAGGAAAGGAAGGAACAAGAACAGTAAGCACACGGGACTTCCTCAAGCCAAATCACTACTGGTCCTCATCTCACAATAGCACAGACATACCGAGTTTCACGAGCAACATTCACCTACCCCAGAGGAGCAAGTCCGCAAGACAGAGGAGATGGCTATCAACGCTGGAGGCGCTATTACAATACCTACAAATACGCCAAGATGGCCAGAAATCCAGGCTGGTCAATTCAGTAAGCCAGCGAATCCATGCTCGCGGCACCAAGTTCCACTCGACCAATACAGTCCTCCAGAGAAGTCATCCTGACCTCACAACACTACTGACATTATATAATATCGGACTCACGCCATACCCGTGCCGCGCTGCCTCTTACGTCTTACCTCCGAGCCTTTCAAAACACATTTACCGAGCTTCATATACCACTAAGTCGGTTATGGTGTCATCAATTTGGCAGTCCCGTACGCTACTTGATGAACAATTAATATATTCGAATATCGAGCTAGACTTCTGGAAGGTGCTCTTAATGAGAACATTGGATGGAGGAGCGGGCAGTTTAGCCAACGAGACTAGAGCTTTCGGAAGAAGTGCGATGACCACTATTTTAATGAAGTACAACCAAGAAGAAGGACTCACTATCTCTAATGTGAAATTTTATTGGTCCAAAAACCGTGATAGTAGTGTCTCATTGCTTCTTCCCCTACTCGCCGTCAGGAAATTGCGATTTCGACCATGATCATGTCAACAATCACGCTTCTTGCACATGATTTCAAGGAGATCTAAAATGGATGGGCAAGAAGTCATCGATATAGAGTAGGACTAGCAGAAGGTCCAAGGAGGACTGTGGGATTCACAGAAAGATCAAGAGATTCAGCGATGCATAGCTTGATCGTGTTGGCCCTGGGGAACATCGGCTCCACTCAACAAATCCGGCACCAGTCCTTTTATTGAGGCATTTCCTACTGTTAGAAAGACTTGCCGACGCTGTAAGGCCTTAGTGACGGCCTCGCTGAAAACAGAAAATCGAGTAAAAGTCCTGCATCCTAAGTGTAAAGTATATTCAGACTGTAAAAGGCTCGGCCACACCGGGACCCGAGCCCAGGACCTCTTCATTCAAACGTGGGGTTCGATGAGCCAATCAAATG
>QKZZ01002499.1:0-13282 GCA_003521265.1 Cetradonia linearis
CCCACACCTTTCCCCACGCTCCCTCCTCATCCGGCCCCACACTCCTCTCAAACAACCCTCCATCCACCTCCTCTAACCCCCTCACCGCCCTCTTTACCTCCCTCTCCACTTCAATCTTCTCCGCTAGGTCCGACACCTCCATCCCAATAAATTCTTCCATCCACAGTTCCCCGGCGCGTTTGTTCGCCCTATGTCGGACCGTGTAGTGACGATCTACCTTGGTCTCAACATCCCAGGTCTTGTGGTGGACGAAGAAGGAGAGCACGGTGTAGATGATTGGTGGGGCTCTGAATGAGGAGGCGGGAATGCGGCGTTTGACCAGCCCTGCACAGGGGACGAGCGCTAACTTTTCCGTGAATGATTGATTTTCTTGGGGGATAATTCGCTAGTGTATGGGGGCGAAAAGGGGGACGACTTACTGCGACTCACAGCTGTGGAGATTGACATGCCTTGCACTTCCACGGTCTGGCTACTCATTCCATATTCATCATGCCTAGACTGGTAACTCCAGCCTCCAAGGTGTGGGCCTGGTGGGGGCAATGCATCAAGAATATGAACTTCCTCAACCGCCTTCCTGTTTGCTTCTTCAAGGGTGTAAGAGGGGCTAAATTGGCGGGTGATTGGGTCTGCTAATCCCACGTCTGCAATTGGAATTTCTTGGCGAGTCACCTGGTATCGCCAGGCCATTTCTACACTCTCCATATCGAATCTATCAGCGTTATATGATTCCTTCTCTGCAATCTCCAGGTCCCCAGGTTGCCCAGCTTGCATTATCGCGCGCGTGGCATCTGAGATGCCTTTATCGGCTGTAGTGCGGCGCTCAGCTGCCTTCAAGCGAATCTTATCGTTTCGATGGTCCTGTAGGCTAGTTTGCTTCGAATTCTTATAGATTTGCAGATCATTTCTCGCTGACTCTTCAGTATCGAATGGATGATGTCTCTTAAGTAATAGTGAGCCAACTTGTGGCCCTGGGTGCTGCTGATATGAAGAAGGGGCTTTCTGATGTTGGTCACCAATTTTCCGTGTAAAAAGACCAACTTCGTTGTCAAAATTTTTCCTTGGGTAGATTGCGGTAGCGTCATTGCTCTTAACGGATGGGTGGTCATACCAGTAGCGACCATTCGGATTGCCGTTGTGTTGCACGCATCTGGGGAAGTGACGGCGTAAATCGTTCTTCCGAAGGAAGGGGGTATCACAGATAATGCAGATTTGATTCCTAGGTCTCTTAAGCTCCCACGCTCTTGGCTCGTGCCGGACTGGTTTATGTCCGCTCGGTACCTTAGACTTTGAAATCACACCGCAGACTTTTGTAGGCATGAACGCCTTTGTCACTCTGCTCCCATCCTCCTCGGTAATCTGTCTGTATACCGATTGCTTTTTCCAAGATTTCCGGGGGTCGACGGAGTCTGAGCCTTGATTGCCGTTGGTCTTCTGCTTTATTACCTGGGACTTCTGAGGTTGGCTTCTAACATCAGCATTAACCAGGTCGTATTCCTCCGGACCTGAGGCATTAAAATCGGGAAGAAACAATTCGTCCTCCTCTTCCTCGTCGTGGTGGGAAATGGTACTGCGACATAATTGGCCAAAAGGCGCACGTGAAGTCTTCTGGAGGTCTTCAAGGGCTGCGAACCCCATCTTCTTGGGAGCATTTGGCGGAATTATCTGCACATTTCGGTCTCTCTGCGGAGGATGTGTAGTACTACCATGGTCATTTCGGCCGTTATTATGGAGCTCACTGTGTTCTGGCTTGCTTTGGAATCGTTCAAGATTTGCGACGCCGGACTCGAGTGGGTTGGGTGCTTGTGATCCTGGGTCCGAATTGTTTTCTAGCATTTCAGTCGTTAGGTGCATGGACGCGCATTGTCCCACTAGTGGGGGCTGATCCTCCCTCTTATTTGCAGCATTAGCAGGAGCATGGCGCATGTTCTCCCATCTCCAGTCATCGGCTAAATCACGGAGTTTGACATCTGGTCCTGCATATCTGACGGACACGGGGGTGTAGGCCGTACTCCTGCATGTCGACAAAAGGGACGGATTCGACGGACGCCAGTTCACTGCTTAGGACCTCCTCGTCATCATCGTCTAATACTATTGGACTTTCATGGTGGGTCCCCACACGGTGCTGCACAGGATTGTTTCGATCGGAAGTCTCTTTCGTAACATGCATGACATTGGTGTTGTCTTCCAATACACCTGGTTTGCCAGAGGCAGCGAATGGGTAATCGAAAGTGATTCGAGAAACTATGTGGCCACAAACTGGAATCAGTATCCTCAATGCGCTATGCTTGTCTGGATTTGACAAGTATGGGATAATCGTGAGATGAAACGACAGTGACAAAAGATACACTTTGATAAGCACGATTTTGAACAAGCTTGGTATTCAGAACGACGTACAACGTGCGAAAAGACTCGAAGGATGTAAGTCTGGAATGTTCTTAGTGCAGAAGTATGACTTCGACTCGAAGACCAAGCAATGAAAGCTTCAACATTGACCAATCGACTTATGATATTGTTGTATGCGTTCAGGCAAGAAGTAGTCGTGTCAACGAACGATGAGAGATTGAGAAGGGGGTAGACTTCTGATTGAGACCAATCAGACTCGTTGATAATTCACACTCCACTCCCTGGTCGCAAAACAATCGCGAGCTAAGCCGTCTTCAACTCACCACAGCGGTCCTGCAGCAGCTTAATGATTACAATCGCCTTCATTCCTTGCTCTTGTGATCTCAATTGGTGAGCACGAAAATGATAACCCATGCCAAGTCTAGTGTACCCATAACACTAGAATGCCTCTGGCGGCCGAATTATTTGCTGCATACGAGTACTGACGGTCTCAATTATTAGGTCCAAGAGTGCTTCGAAGTGAAGAATCTCCGAGTAGAACCGCCAATCTTTCATTAGATCTCACCTGGTCCAACGCGAAGACGCTCTTGCAAATACCGGCAAATCCTTATTAGATCTCAAGTTCCAGTCAGAGCTCATGGCGTGCCACCTCTGAAACTCCCAGGTTTTCTAGGCCACTTAATCTCAATAGGTAAACTCCCGGCATATGGCGAGCTACCAACCAGCATCTCCTGACTTTCCACGTCCTCCACAGCTTCTTCCTCAGCAGAATCCGGACCCTGACTGTCCTCCTTCTTAACCTTGCCCGAGTTCACAGCATCCAGGTCCTCGTCAAATGCAAAGAGATCATCATCTCTATCAACATGTTCAAAGTCATCTCCACCTGCAAGCAGAGAAATCTTGTTCGTGTTCTCACTCTCATAGGCCCATCGGAGAGGCGACATGTCAGAGTTCCAGCCATTCGATGGACCTGAGAATGAAGTGCTGAGGAGACTTGTTGTTTCTATTGCTGATTTAGTAACAGGAGATACCTTGCCTTGCTTATTCTTGACAATTTCAAAGTTGTCATTCTCTCCAAAGCTGTCTGTTGAGCGGACTGTTTTGCTATGTGTTGTTGAACGTTGAGCAACCGGAGACGTACTTGGAGATACTAAAGTGTCGTTGATGGAAAAAAGTACTCGCTTTGGTGAGCGAGGTTCTTTCGGATTCCGTAGGTTGCTTCGACGAGATTCTCCTGAGCCGGACGAAGACCTACGGTGACCAAGCGGTTCATCCTGAGGTACGCTTGCCGATAGAGGGCGAGCGGGCGGTGCGGGAGGCGATATCATTGGTTGATTATGGTACTCTGCTGATGAAGACAAAACCGTAGAGGTGCTACGTTTCGCCGGGGACGACTCATGTTTGTCCAGATTGGCGGCTTCTAATAGTTCACTAGAGCTTCTTCTAGTCCCTTCGTGGGTTGTACCATCAAGTAATGGGAGGTATTTTGGAGTAAAGACGCCATGGAGTTCAAGCTCGTGCTCATTCGGTTGTTGTTTTCTTTTCGCTGGCTCAGGTGGGCCGGGAGAGCCTCCTGGGCTGGATTTTGAACGACTGTTGGATGCCGCACCGTGCAAAGCCTGGACTGGGGGACTCGGAGCCACTACAACCCCGTTCCCATTTTCTTGTGTATGGTTCGTCTTCTCTTTCTGATGAGTTACTGGTGGTGTAGCTGGCGCTCCGATAGTCTTCTGCTCCTTCAGAGCTACTGCCTTGATTTCTGGCTCTTCGCCCTCATTCGGCAGCTGTCCTGTATTCATATAATGTGCCTTGAGGTTTCTCTCGAAAAGCCTATGCTCCTCATCTTTCCGTGCTTTGAAGTCTGTGATTTCCTTCTCCAACTCCCGTCTCTTCTTGTCTAATCTGCATACCAAATCGAGCTCTGTCTGCCCATAGATGTCATGATTCATTTGCACTTTGATCTGCTCCTGAACCTCCTTCTCTGTTTTTTCTCTTGGTCGAGTGGGCAAGCCTCTGGTGGCCATATTGTTGGCAAGACGTTGGGACCCCTTGTGCCTAGATGTCTATAAGTAAGATTTCAGGCATCTATCACAAGCATTGAGATGTGACATGGTTGGCCTTCCTGAGACCTGGACCCCCGCACCGGATGCATTAGAGGCCGATTTGCCGGTATCAAAACCAATATTACAGCGTGGGGGTCAAAAGCCTTATGTTCAACAGGAAGAGGTGTATCAGCTATCACATGTTTGTAGACGTCACAAGTGATACGCTGTCTAGCTTTTCGGTGTTGTAATTACTGTAACTTGCACCCTGTGTGCCTCATAGCAATGCCCAATAGCGATGGACTGCAGATACTGCACTCCTGCCCCTCCAGGAACCGAAATTCATTCAAACATGAAAACAAAAACTCATTAACCCTCTTCAATCGACTTAGTGTTGTACGAGAGGTCTTGATCTTCCAAAATAATCTCCGCCGCTGGCTCCTCAATGTCCTCCATCTCCGTTGGCGGTATATCTAGCATGGGCGTACCGCCCCTAACAGGCGTACCAAACACGTCAGCAGTGGTGCCTTCGTCATTACCGAAGTCAGCCATTCTGTTCCTGTTGTCCTCATCGCCACTAGAGCTGCCCACTGCTTTGTTGCTCGCAGCATCGTCGAAAAGGTCTTCGTCATCACCTTCGCCTTCACCTTCACTGGCGGGCGGTGCAGAAGGCCGACTCTGACTTCCACCGTTTCCAAAGCTCCAACTTGGGACACCGTAAGTACTATCAGGAAATGGTCCATGCATGACTGTCATCCCTGAAATATCTTCATCTTCTTCGTCAAGGTTTTCTAGACTTTCGAGCGTGTCTTCTCCCTGCAGATCCTTTGGGTCAATTGTTGACCTGGGATCATTAATCGAGTATGCAGGCAAGTCGTCATCAACCCCCGTCCTCATCGAAACTATTGTCCCGTCCATTGAGCCACCACCTCCCGCTTGGTGAGCCGCTCCTACTCCGTGTAATGCGCTCGACGATCCATTGCGGGAGGAGTCGTCGAGACGCTTGCCTTCCCCCGCCGGTGATGAAGATCGGGAGATTGGTCGAGATTCCGAGTTGCTAGTGTTGCTAGCACGACTGAATAGCTGGTTTAAGAATGGACCGCCTAACTGGACTTCAGAACGACGTCGGTAGAAGAGAAGGTACGCAGCCGATGTCACCACGACATGTGGATCTGCACGACGCATGACGGCCGAATCTAAGGCAAAGTAAGCAATGTAAATGCAATCAATGGTTACAACGTCTGGACTTACCGTTGTACTCATACCACTTCTTCTCGCCATCGTAAAAATTCTGTGCAAAAGCGGTATAGTGTCCACCATTAAGCCCTCCATAATGATTGTCCACAGCAATAAGGTCATAGATCTGACTATTTCCGTCATCTTGAACAGCTAGCCGGCTACTCAGATCCAGACCCTCAACAGGAAAATCGACGAAAACTTCCAATTTATCTCTCAGTCGGCCCTGGGCACTGAAGCGCTTGAGATGAATCACAAGAATGTCTGGCGCCTTCCATAGCTCGAAGGTCTTGCTGGCTCGACGATGATCTTTGCACCGAGGGCAGTACCAAGCATCGCTCTGTGACAGAATTTCAGGCTTGCCAAATTCGTCGAGACAGTCTCCCAGGGTAATGCCATTCCTTCTCTTGTTGTTGCGAACTCTTCGCTTTTCTTCTAGTTCAGGATCTGGGAGAGGCGGAATTTGATCCCATGTGGGCGCGCCTCGCATGTCATCCTCGCTGCCTTCAGAGCTTCCGAAAAGCGCTTCATAAGCTTCAGCAGTCCAGTCGACTATGATTGATTCTCCAAGACGTAAAAGTGGAGCATCATCGCGAGGCAGGCTATTGTCCTCCCGGCGCACTCTAGAGTTCGGTTGCTTGCCTTTCCGGGAGTATGTTATTAGCCCTTGACTATTTCGATGCGTACGCTTAGTGAACATACCAAAGCCTGTTGTTTTGGGCTGGACCAACTGTGAGACTGGTGGGAGACCATCCGATTCATCGCCAGAGTCCTGGGCTTGCAGTTGATTTTGAACAGAACGCAGGACATCATCGACATCTTCATCACTTGATGGAGGGCTACCAGCTTCTTGGGGGCACCTGATCTCCTCGGTTGCACTTATCTTGGGTTTTTCCATGGGATCGGCCCGTCTGGAAGCCAAAGATGGGTAGTTTCTATTCTCATCAGACAACATGGTGAGGCCAGTAGGTATCATGTCAACACCATTGGACGGAAGAAACTTCATGTCGAAGAGATTTCTAACCTCTGGCACGATAAAACTCTCAGGCCGAAGCATGGGAGCAAGAGGCTTGGGAATTAGAAGATCGTTAGTCAGCTGAGGTCTTTCATGGCTGTTGCGCAAGGAGATGTCAATAATGTCATCTTCACTTTCTAGAGAATTAGCCTGTACCCTCGAATCAGAGGACGAATCCACCTCATCCGTGTTCATAAGGACAGTATCGGATCCTTCCGGGGTATCTCCTTCAGTTCCGGCTAATTCTCTCAGAAAATTCCGCGTGGTCAGCGTTTCAATTCGGGCTAGTACCTTGCGTAGAATCGCATCATAGTCTTTGGCTTCCGCGCGGTTTAGGACGATAAAGGAAGGCACACCAAAGATCTCTTTCTGTTCTTTCTGCTGGTATCTTGATGAGCCAATCTTGGGATGGCGATGAAACACACTGATCAGCATCTTCTCATCTAGGAGAGTATCGCCCTCGGGGATTGAATCTTTGTCTGCGTTTGAGTGCCAGAAGTGCTTTGCTTTTCCAGCAGGCTTCTTCGGTGGGGGGAAATTAGTGGGCTGCTCCTCAAACTCCCAAATACCAATCGTGTCCTGATCACCAATGTGTTCTTCACTGATAGATGTTTTCTCGTCGAAAATCTTGTAGAATTTGTTTTTGTACACTTCGGCAGCCACAGTTCGCTTGGGATCCGTACCAACTTTCCCGGCTACATATTCTTTGAGAGCCCAAAAATTTGCGTGCTTATTGATGTCAACAGAGACCCGGATTGGCCTGGAGCGTAGGGGAAAATAAAATATGTCTCTCGTCCACAAGGTTTCGATTGGTAATTGCAGAGTGAGGTTGTTGAAAGGATCGAAGATGATGCTGACTTTATCGCACACTGGGCAAATAACAGTAGACTTGTACATGCCAGAAAAAAGATCTGTAATGACAGAATCGTTCCGAGCTCTGTATATGTCCCAGCACTTGTTGGCCATCTCCATTAGCGCTAAAGGGTCATTGACCATCTCGTCAGTAGAATCAGGCTTTTCTATGTATGGTTTCTTCTTGATGCGGTTGAGATCCTCTTGTAGACCGTCTAACAAGAACAACAAGAATTCTTGGGAGTCCTGCTGTTGCCAGCCGGAGAATTGAGGACCATATTTACCAACAACATTCTTGAAGTTCCTGGGAGCAAAGGAATTGAGAGAACTCGTGTACACCTCCCGTAATAAACCTCCATAAGCCAACGCAACGTGACCATTGTGGCCAAGAGGATTGGTAGGATTCAATTCGTCTTGGTGTATGTTTACTAGAAGCAGTCAGTAGGTGGTACGGTGCGACTTACTTTGACGGAGTGGACGGCACTACTGGAGTAGCCAATACATACGGATAAAGTACTCGGTCAACTCTTTCACGCTACGCACGCATTGCAGGGCCGAGTTCATATAACAAGTATTGCCTAGGTTATTCAAGCCAACCGTTCCTCTGACACGACCATTCTTTGCCTGTCTACCACGGGTTATGATGCCACCAGGGGCAGGACTCGTACTTCGGCTTGTATTTGCATTAGGCTTGAGAGAATGGTTTTGTATGGTTGTAGTCCCGCTCTTGGTGACAGTTACTGGGACCCCGAGTGATTTGGCTTTCGATAAGGACACATCTGAGACCCATTCTCCGCCAGCAGGCCCACGGATCTGCTCCTCGAGTACTATGACCTCGTCTTGGCCAAGTCCAACTATGCCCAGGCGTAAATGACCATTGTATTTCTCGTTAGCAGTTTCATCTTTGGCATCTATCAATTCACGTTGAGATCCAAGTTGCAAATTCGCGAAGGTATTAACGTTGAGAACAAGTTTGTCTCCAGGCTCGACAGTAGCCACCGCACCTGGCGCAGGCGAATTGCTTCGTGACTGTGCTGGGGTCATGATACCGCCCTGAGAATTTCCTCCAAGCCCACCTAATATTCTCCACATTCTTACTTTGGTCATGAGATCTATGCCAGCTTTTTCTTTTGCCCGCTTCAAAAATGACTGGTATAGCTCGTGCCTACTCGCCAATATCTTGACTGGAGTTGCGTCTTTTTCCTTCAAAGACTTCGGTGTCATACCGTTTGAAGGATCCGGAAGCTTCAAAATCGTAAACACTGGCAAGGTCACTTCATAGAGTAGATTTTCTTGCGTTTCGCTCTGAGTAGTATTGTGACAGTATCTTCGTACCACGGGAGATCCTTTCGCCAACCCATACCACTTGATTATAAGATCCCACGCCGCCTGTGGCAATATTTCGTAATCATCTCGAAGGTTCAGACCAGGCTTCAATGGGACAAAAGGCTCCCCATTCTCGTCTTTGAACTCACCAGTGGAAATATCGACGATCATGTTGATCCCAGCATTATCCACACAGCCGATTTCTCCTTCCCTTGCTTCTTTGCCATATTTGTCCGACTTCCCAGCAGCGGATCCTCGTGCACGTACTCTATCCAGCCACTTACACGCAATTATGTAGCCTACTTGGCCTTCACACAGGGTTTGTTCGGCTAACTCCGTGACTTGTTGGATTTGGTCATCAATGGAAGGCATATCAGCGTTTCCCGTGCTTGAAGTTGAAGATGCTCCGGTCGTCTCTCCAGATGTAGAGCACGTAGACGATGTGGCACTCTGAGGCTCCGTCTCTTGAGCAAGCATATCCACTGATGTCTCTCTCTTGTGCCTTGTTCCCTGGCTTTTTGACTTCCGTCTTGGTCCTACTGTAGAATCTAAAGGAGCGCTTGTAGAACCAGGCACTACCGTATTATGCGTATTTTGGCTTTCCTCCATGTCCACATCCTCGTTTGCCATGGCTGGAGCTCTTCTCTTCGCTGGTGATGATGATCGTATGGGTGATACGGCTCCTCCCCGTAAACCACTGGAAGCAATAGATCCCCGCCTTTTATTGGCTCCGGTATCAGCTCCAGAAGCGTATCCGTCACTCTCGAGTGTCAAGCCAGCATAAGCCCCACTGGGAGAGCTCCCAGCCGTATTAGACGGCTCTGGGGTGGGCGACCGCCCCTTCCTTGCGCCTTCTAGGACCAGATGGGGTGGGATGTACCTTGGGTGCGATGGCAAGGACGAGTGGGCTGTAGCGCTTTCGACGGATACGAGGGCAGGCGGCGAAGAAGTTTCTGAGGTGTTTGAAGGTGCTTCTGACAAATCTGGAGGCGAAAGCTTGCGCTTCTTGTGGGGAGACGTGATGAAGGTGAGGGCCTTATTCCCTTGCGGAAATAAGGCTCTTTGGCAGAAATGGTTTTTATTTGCCCAAAAGAAAATGGACAGATACCTGAACGTCAAGGTAAAGGTGTGTATGAATAGATACTACAGGTCAAATGTGACGGCCTATCATCCATCAATTGAAAGAGTTGTTCGTTAGTAGCACTGCTGCATTTGGAACTCGCTTATGGAGAAAGCGCGTCGATCCTGCCGTGTTGGTGTTGCCAAGAGAACTGGTTCTGGTAGGTAAGCAAGATCTCCATGAGATTGGCCATAGTACCACTACAATATAAAGACTCTTCTCAAGCCATGCAACACAAATTGAAGGAGTGTCACCTCATAATGGACTTACGTGATGGTGGTCACATGTGGCGAAAAAGGCAACAGCCTGAATACAGTCCGACTAAAAATAGAGAAAATTCATACTCACTTCAGGTTCAACCTACTAGCCCTCTGCGGCAAAGCCAAGCTGATCCTGATAAAGAACGTACAATGAATTCTATCTGTGATCGGTGCTCTGTTCACTGACTCCATGTACAAAGATTGTCAGGCTCCGCAGGTGGATGATGACCAGAGAGTGGCCAGGCAGCTTTGTAGACGATTTGTTTAATCTCTTTCACGAAATGATTCTCTGATTGAAAATGACGTCCAATGCTATGGACATGCCAGTTTTCCCAAGGCCCATACGCCCAAGAACAACTACAATACATACTATCCGTACAAGCTGTACAAGACGCCATTTTTCTGTCATATGAAACAGATCCACCATGTACCACCCAGTAAACTCACCAAAACCAGCACCGTTAATATACCCGCACCTGATTTATCCCCTATTTTAATTCTTACATCTGCGCTCGGGTCATTGTATTGGACTGGATTATCTCCACCGCTGCCTGCTGCAGGATTGCTTTTGGACGTCCCGCCGTTATTCTCAGCAACAGGTGGCGCTACCTTCGGGATCAAATTCGCCTGGATAACACTCAAAGCGCTCATCTGCTCTCCTACGCCTTTTTGCCCATCCCATGTATTCTGGTACCAGTGCCGCCCACAAGTGTTTCCGTTAGGAGGACCAGAGCATTGTCCAGCTGCCCCTTGGGCTGATTTCTTAAGCTTAGGTTGGATGAAGTCGACTGTGAATGGGGCAATCTGCGTGGTTGCTGCCATCCAGCGAGCAAGATAAGATTTGAAGGAGGGTTGATCGTAATTACAGGTTAAGTGAGGCTCGCAGGCTATCTCGACCATAATATCACCTCCATACTCGGAGGGAAAGAAGGCTTGAGATCCGTTCAAAAGACCCTCGATACGGTTACGCCAGGTAGAATTTCCATTCGTCTGTTTGCGATTCAATTAGCGAGATAGCCTTGCAAATATTGGGAACAAGAAATATGCAGGGTGACGAACGTAGTTGTACATGTTGGCGGCGCCCATGAGGAAGGTGCCGATATTGTAGGTCCATTGCAGCTGGTCTGCTATTGTGCAATTCTTCTCAATCTGCACGCCATCGTAGATGACATACTCGGATGTGAACAGTGGTGTTGAAGTAATCCAATCATAAGATTTCTCGGCCCATTGCGCGTACGTGTCGTTACCAGTATATCTAGCCAGGCGAGCCGCGAGTTGGAAGAAGCCACCATTTGAAATACTGTTCTTGTAATCGTACCCTTTATTGAATGTGAAAATCTGCCATCGAAGTCCACCGCCACAATTCTGAGGATCCCATCGGCCGGCTTGGAGATTGAACACGGCTTGGGCTAAGGCAAGCCATGATATCCTGGATTTAGCTGGAGGATCGGGAAAGTTCAATTCTGCGGCAGACATGGCCGCGAATGCCCAGAAATCCTGGTCATCGTTCCCCTGTAATAGCATTAGCCGCTGATTCCCTAGTCTCTAACATCAACTTTGCCTAGTGATGAATCTTTGGAGCCTGGGTCGTACGTAGGATAGTGTTTACCTCTGTTTTAGTTTGGTTAGGTGGCATGAAGTCGTTGTCGGGTCCAACTTGCGCCAGCAGAGCTTGCGTGACTACATCATTGTATGTATCGTCGCCAGTGTAGTACCAATATTCAACCATGTGCCCGAACATAGCACCTGCCTCCCACCAATAGTAGGGATTTGGTAATAGTCCAATTGGCATTCCGGACTGATTCCCTTGATAGTAACTCATCATTCCGTAGGCTACTGTACTCGCGGCTTGTTTTATTGACTCTATGACGCGAAAAACATCAAGTCAGCGATTTGGTTGTCAACGAAGTGTCTGGCAGGCAGGGCGAGGAAGATTCATCTAGAGACTGCTTTGATCTTACCGGAACTTGTAAGATCCAGCTCGATCGCGTGCGCTGTCTGCACTCCAAGTATCAGAGCACCTAGTGCTGCTAGCCGTTGAGGTCTTCGCCGTGAAAATAGCATCATGAAAGTTTTTATCTAGATTATGTATGGTAGGAAGAAATAATAGATACTATAGTATATGTACGTCGAATCGCACCAAAAGGGAAGGACGTATTCAAGTCGAGTTCATAAGAGAGGCGCAACTCCAGGGCGCTGCCATCGGCGTCTCACGATGAATGAGCGTGCTGAATATAGGGCTGCTTCCCAAGTGGATGAAGGAGTGCGAAGGTGTCGAATATTTGCCCCTGGGCAACTGAGAATGTCAGGTTGGACTCCTTGGAGTAAGTGACGGCGCCTCCCTCTCTAGCCGCGTAGGCCGAAGCTGACTCTACAAGGATTGAAACAACGCCGGTTTGGGCCAGAAATAGCGATGGAGATGAGATGGAATGATTCCTCAGTGAGTGGAAGCATCTTTTCTGCGAACCCGCTGTTGGTACTGGGTATATTGGGCATCGCTCCGGGTGAAAGGGGTCTTCGTCGAATCCTTCGCCGTGCGGAGCCAAGAGTATCGCCAATAGGCTGGGCCGAATAACTAGTACAGCAGATGCGCAGATCAGGGTAGAGCTTAGTCAGCTAGAGAAGCTTAAATCATCAGGTGAAGAAACTCATTGCCGATCAGCCCTATGGGCRCCATCCTCCATGCCCCCCTTCTTTCTACCATTATACTTATGACACCACCAATATGAGTCCTCCGCATACACCAAGGCGCTCGAAACGTCTTCGAAGTGCTAGGCATGAGCTTGCCCCTCAAAAACCGCGTTTAGAAGTAGATACGGTCAAGCGCAGCCGATTTTACTCAGCCATTGAATACAGAGGCTCCAAATCAAAAGCTCAAATCTATTAAGAGCTAGGAGTCCCTGCACGGACTGCAAGCTACTGGCTAAAACAGAGAGATATCCTAGGCTCTCCTTGCAAGAGAAGGACTCGTCGAATAAGCTCTCAAATCGGCCAACCAAAGGCTCTCTCTCAAGCCGATTTGAAACGATTCCTTTCACCTTCAAATCCAGGGTAGTTGTTATACCCCAGGCGTTTTCTATTTTTCATA
>QKZZ01002503.1:0-12027 GCA_003521265.1 Cetradonia linearis
GGGGGAGTAGCGAGCCGCGATTGCGTTGTAAGGGCTGTGAGTTGGCAAGATACTTGATGGAAAGAAAGCCTCCTTGTAATGCATGGATGGGTTGTAGGCTACGTTAGGATGAAGAATCGGGAATGGTTTTCGTTACGATGATACTATGATACTATGATACGCGGGATGGGATATTGTGATGACCTTTTTTGCCTCTGATGGTATGGAAAGGAAAAGAAAAGAAAGGATAGGAAAATTCTCCATTCTGTTGTGCTCTGTTTCTTGAGGCGGGGTGGCTGCTTCTGAGATGGAACATCATGCTTGGCTTTGGTTTGCCATATGAAATGTAGATGAAATGGAATCAATGACCCTTGGTACTTTTTCGATTGACTGTGTTTCGCGAATCGAAATGATATTGAGAAATGTGGTGAGATGGTATGGGAATATAGATAATGAATGGATTGGGTCGTTGATGAGACGGGAGATGGCGTGGAGCTACATAAATGAGGGTGGGGCCACGGGGGACGAGCTGGGTTGGCGGTTGGCGGAGAGTAGATTGATTCGTTAGGACAGACAATTGAGGATGCGATGTCATCTTGGGATAGGTAGGTATGGCGGATATTGCATTCAACTCCTTCGTAGGTATGTATCATGACTTTCTCAGCAGAATCAAAGACGACTAAATTTATTCACTGTGGTATACATCCAGCTTTTCCAAGCGTACGTTAGTCTAACATGATATGAATGTAAACCCCATGATCATACAATCAATGCATCCGCCTCTCACACCGCATACCCGTTCCCACAATCCGGTAGCAGCTTTCTCCCAGCGAGTTGTTATAGATACTTAGGAGCTGCTACCTTCGGCCTTTGAAGGAGCTTCAGCTAACCCAATTTCCCTCCTCAATCGCCCCTTCTTCTCCCCTTGCCCTAGGCCCATCGTGAGCACTCCCAGCGCTTGAAGCACTTGTATCACTTCGGCTGGACTCATGGTTCTGATGTCGCGCTCGTGCTTGGGGAAATGTTTTATCGGTCTGTTGGTGCTGAAGTCGTGGAGGGGGGTGAGGGGTTTGTGGATGGTGGAGGAGTCTGCGGAGAGGGTGGTATGGAGGTTTGTGAGGCGCGCGGTGGTGTTGTGTTCGCTATGAGGGAGTTGTACTTTGCTAGCATCCGAGTTTCTAGCGCTGCGTTCTTGGCGGTTAGTTCTTCATTGGCTTTCGTCAGTTTCTGGATACGCTCTTCGTGAAGCCCGGATACTTTGGACAGTTCGGTGACTTGGGACTGGAGGATTTTGGTGCTAGATGCTAGGTTTTCGACCATGTGGGCTTCTTGGTAGGTGCGGGCCATGGCTGTTGTTTATTCCTGGATCGTGGTGTGGGTTTCTAGGCGGTATGAATGAGCTTTGTGGGCAAGTTGGGATAGCGAGGAAGGGAAGGGAGGAGATTTATGGGGGATGAGGAGAAGGTGGAGAGGAGCGACATGATGGGTATACTTGTAGATGGGATACTATGATGCAATGGGGAGAACTGTGGCATTACATGCGCCTTATCCTTATCGATAAGAACGGATGACGTAACGATACGCGTTGGTGGATGGGGTGCGTCAGCCATTCGGGATTGAAATAGAATCGAACACAGACAGACTCCCAGAGATTCTAGCTATTCATATTCCAATGGTGCTTGACGAAACTGAAGAGTGCTCGAATTGAGTTTGGTGCTCTGATGTGATAAATGGCTGACAAAGTGCCGCTTGTAACCGCAAAGAGTGGCCCTGATGTTTGTCCGAGTTCGGAAGACAGGATTAGTCACAATATAAATCTAACAATCTATCTAGAACACATTCGTCTCAAGGTAGGGTAGAGAGAACGTTCAATTTCAGTCAAATCTATCTCATGGAAGCTTCTTAGCTCCCATCTTTAACCTACCCTAGTCGTGTAATGTTGGGTGGCAGAAACGTCCCCAACCTGGGAGACGCTGGACTAGACATGTCCTTATGCCCCTTTGGACGCCCAGTCCGTGATGCCCATTTTCTCTTCGCACCTACCCATACGCCCCTGAACCATGGCTCGTTCGGAACATATCCCAAGTCCGTCCAAAAGCGACTTCACGAATGCCAAGCCCTTGCAGAAGCCCGCCCTGATAGTTTCGTCCGCTATCAGTATCCGCCAATGCTTGATGATAGCCGTGCTGCCATGGCCGAGTTCCTCGATTTGCCCGTTGATGAGGTGGTCTTCGTACCTAATACTACAACGGCCATTAATGTTGTACTGAGAAGTCTACGGTATCAGAAAGGAGACATGATCTTGCATCTGAGTACTGTGTATGCGGCTGTTGAGAAGACCATTCTGTATCTGTGTGAAACGACAGAGGTTGAAGACGTTGACCTTGCTGTGCAGTATCCAATAGATGATAACCGTTTAGTGTCATTGTTTCAGGCCGGTATCAGGGATGTCAAATCGCAGGGAAAGACTGTAAAGATAGCCGTCTTCGATACTATTTCCAGTCTTCCAGGTGTCAGAGTGCCGTGGGAGCGATTGGTCAGAGTCTGCAGGGATGAAGGTGTACTGAGCATGGTCGATGGTGCTCATGGTGTTGGACATATGGAGCTCAGTTTAGCGGAGGTACAGCCAGACTTCTTTGCCAGTAAGTCATTGCGGAAAGTTCCGGTGCCAACGCAACGAACACTGATGCATGCCTGCCACACTTCATAGGCAATTGTCACAAGTGAGTCGATCCATAAGATGCGGTTGGCAACGCAGTCAATGCTGATCTAGATTCATCACGGTTCGCAGATGGCTGTACGTACCCAGAGGTTGTGCCTTGTTCTACGTGCCAAAGAGAAACCAGCACCTCATCCGAACATCTCTACCGACGTCTCATGGCTTCGATCCGCTCCCTCGAGAGGGTGGAAAGGAGATCGTAAATCCATTGATGATTGCCGACGGTGACAAGAACCAGTTTGTAATGCTATTTGAATTTGTAGCGACCATTGATGTGAGCCCATACCTCTGTATCGAGGAGGCATTAAAATTTCGAAGAGATGTCTGCGGTGGGGAGGAGAAGATCATGACTTATTGTGAGAAGATGTCGAACGATGGTGGAAAAAGGATTGCGGAAATACTGGGCACGGAAATCATGGAGAACTCTGGAAAATCTTTGGGGAAGTGTGCATTGACCAACGTAAGGCTGCCTCTAACAATTGGCGATGGCCCAGGCAAGATTCCAGAGAAAGATACCATTATGGTAGCGGTCTGGATGACAGAGATCCTCGCTAAAGTGCATGATGTCTATCTACCTGCCTTCATCCATGCAGACGCCTTCTGGACTCGTCTGAGTGGGCAGATCTATCTTGAGATAGAAGACTGTGTGAGAGGTGCACGGGTCCTGAAGGATTTGTGTGTGCGTGCCAAAGATGGAGGCTATCTGAGAGATCATAGGAAGGAATGAACTTTCGAGTAGACAAAAGCATTTTCTAGCGGGTCAATAGATACATGAGGGGCAAGACGGAAATATGTGGTAGTGAGAAGACATGTAGGATTTTAGTATCTTGAGATGCGATGAGAGATAACAATCAAGGGAATCGCATCTCTTTTCCGCAAGGCATTTCGCTGTGAACCAACAATTGTAGAGGATTAGGGTCCCATGGCTAAACAAGAGGAGAGTGGTGGGAGCGGAGCCAATGAGTGGTAAGATGGCAATAATTGGGCCATAACCCATGCAACTTCAACCAGCTTGTCGGAAGTGAGTTGTATAAGGATTGGCGCCCACCTGGGGCAAATCGTAGATGTTGCAAAACAATTTGGCTTGTTGCTTGCATTTGGGGGTATTATCTGCCAGTCAATCATCCCGCCTGTTGCCCCACACACAAAAGCAGAGCTGTGCAGAATCTGACCGTCGTCATTGTCAAGATACATCGACTCTTAGGCCTCCTGAAGACGGACGGACATCTCAACCACGAGAAGTACGTAGGGACAAAACATGCAGAGACAGCCCCCATATCGATTTCTTGACAGATTGCCACCCACTCCACCATCTGGTGGCACACGCTTGGCCGGAACGGAGATAGCGCCCGCACTTCATTCCATGCAGCGGATGGGTAGCACGGATAAGAGAGAAGGATGGCTTAGGCTCACTCATCTCTTCCTGGTGCTTTTTGTATACCTGTCTCTCGTTGCCGGCGGATGTTGCAACTACTATCTTACGCCAGGGAGCACCTTCACTTACCCCTCGAGCTCCTTTTCCGATGTTCGCCCAGGGTCCGCCAGACCATCTCCCAAGCGCCATTCCGCTCGCTCTCACCACTCTAGAACTGGATATCATCAGCTCCACACAGCCACTCTTTGATTCTTTTGGTTGTACACGGGCGGCACGAACTTTACTACACGCTCACGTGAGAGAGTGTTTCCCTCACCTGACTCATCTCCAATGCCATTGGAGCCTGAAACTTCTAGCAAACACATGACACGGGGTACAATTACCGCTGACACCTCCACTACTAACACCCCACCTCAATATACACCTGCCGGAACTCCCCCCAATACCTCAAGCCGAAGCTCTCAGACTACAGAAGAGATGGAAGAAACTGAGATAGCTGATCACGGCGAAGGATCAAAAATGACGCCGAAGGCCAAAGCAACAGATTCCGAAGGGTCAAATCTCAGGCTCAAACCTCTAACGACACCTGATACCTCCTCCTCTGCATCACAGGGCTCCTCGAAAGAGAAAGGCTCGAAATCTACAAATGCTAAGAAGCCTAGCTGTAAGAAGCACAAGAAGAAGAAATCGAAGAAGCGTGGCAAAGCCAAGGAGGTGGTATCCTCTAGTAGCGAAGACTCTTCCGACGAAACTTCTAGCTCGAGTAGTGATGAAGAGTCTACAGAGTCATCATCAGAAGATGAAGAAGCACGGAAGAAGCGGAAGAGCAAGGCGAAGAAGGCGAAGAAGCGCAAGGAGAAAAAGAAGGCCAAGTCAAAGAAGGATAAGGGAGAGGATTCTGACTCCGATGACAGTGATGACGAGTCAAGCTCATCAGAGGATGATAGGAAGAAGAGCAAGAAGAAGAAGGCCTTAAAGAAGAAAAAGCGCTCAAAGAAGGCCAAGGATTCTGATGAAGAGGATGGCGAGAAGCAAAGAGCTAAAACTTTGCGTGATGCGCGCTCGTTTGGTGAGGTCGAAGGCAAGGCGACTACCAAGAGCAAGAGGAAGCCGGGCAAGAGGCGAGTCTCATAGAATCGTCCCATGTCCTGCGTTGTACTAACACATGGCAGGGGCTCGAAAGCAGCTTTTGTTCGTGTTGATCGGATATGGGACAGCACCAGACACAATTACGTTCTCAAAGAGACTGCTGAAGATCCCGATGTCGGTGAATACGATCAATACGTCTTCCAAGTCCGTCGGAAGTTCGACTGGGAAAACAAATATCTGAACACAGTACTCGATATTAAGAGCAAGGCTCTCAAAGAGACTCTCAAACACGTTATGGACGAAGTCAAGGGCGTATCCTTCGCGGAAGAAACGCCCATCGTGGACCCCAATATGATATTTCTTTATCTCGAAGAGATCCGTGCTTACATGAAAGACTTAAAGAAGCTGAGCAAAACGGAGAGGAAGAAGAAAGGGAGGATAACGGCCGCTACAAAGGCCAAGCATTTGAAAGTTCTGATCAAGTATCTGGATAAGGACTACGCCGAGACAAAGAAAACCCTCTATCCACTGCTTGAGAACAACACCATCACTTTTGATCTTCTATGGGCGCTATTTAAGAGCAACGAGATCGCGTACTCTCCAACATACGGGAATCCTGACGAGCCGAGGGCGTTCAAGATTGAATATGCAAACCTGGTAAGAGATACTCGACTGTTCATACCCTTGCTAGATGGCTAACAAGGGCAATTAGCACTCATCTTTTGTTAAGGGCAAATACTACAATATTGAAGGAAGGTATCTTGAATACGATGGCAAGACCTTTGGCATGGGTCAAATGGAGATTGAAGTGCCCGAATTCACCGGCCCAAGGAAGATCTCGAATTTGGGCTGCTATCCATTAAAGTATCATAAAGAATCCGAAAAGCTTAATCAAGAGCTGATAGACCGCGGCAAAAAGTTTGTTGAGCTTGCTGGTATGAAGTACAAGTTCCATAAAGGCATGGCCTTTTACAAAAAGAAGAGACAAGTAATCAAGGTCAACATCAATGGACGAGTGATGGTAGACCCTGCAACACATAGACGCATTAATCCTAATTACCCTATCTCAACGGTCAAGCCTGCAGACCCTGACATTCTGGAACCCTCCGAGGATGAATACAGCGAAGACGAGAGCTGCAACTGTGAAAGCTCCTCGGATGAAGAAGGACTTGGTCAGAAGGTTGGTGATCAATTTGGAGAAACCGATAGGCCCATTACAAGATGGAAGTTGGTCCAAGATGATGAGGAAGAACTGCATCTTGTCGAGGTCGAGCTTGATGAAGATGGGAACACAGTACAGAAAGAGGACATGAACGAGCTATCAGGCCAAGAAGGTTCAAGCAAGCGCGACTTTATTGAGGAGGAATTCCTCATCGCTAGCCCTGTTGTGCTTGGATTCGCTTTCAGCGAGAAGCTCTGGCTCGAGCTCACCGTGTCCGGTATCAATAATATTGACTGGAATGAAGGCGCCTATGACTCGCTTGTGCTCCCTGACAATCAGAAGGCAATTGTAAAAGCTCTGGTGCAGTCGCATACCTTTGAAGGAAGCCGTAACATCGACGATGTCATTCAAGGTTCGTTTGCGTTCAATTTCTAAACCTTTCCGCCAATTGACTGACACCTATCCAGGCAAGGGTAAAGGACTTGTGGCTGTCCTCCACGGACCCCCAGGTACAGGTAAAACACTTACAGCAGAAGGCATTGCAGAGCTGCTGAAACGCCCACTCTACATGGTCAGTGTTGGGGAACTTGGCACAAACCCACACCAATTAGAATCCGAGCTAAACAAAATTCTCGACGTCGCACACTCATGGGGCGCGGTACTGCTACTCGATGAAGCCGATGTATTCCTAGGTAGGGTCTACCATCCTGACTTGTAGCACCTGCTGACAAATTCGCTTCCAGAGGCGCGCCAGCCTCAAGACGTAGGACGGAATGCCCTCGTGAGCATTTTCTTGCGATTATTAGAGTACTTCCAAGGGATCCTATTCCTAACAACCAATCGTGTCCAAACCTTCGATCCAGCCTTCCAATCCCGAATTCACGTCGCTCTGCGGTACGGAGAGCTCACGGGCAAAGCTAAGAAGAGCGTGTGGAAGACCTTCCTCGGGAGAGTCCGAGACCTAGGAAAAGATGTCGAGGATCCTGAAAAGGCTGTTAGAGTCACCACCTTCTCAGACGAGGATTTTACCAATCTTTCTCGGCGTAACCTCAACGGACGACAGATCAAGAACGCAGTTCGCACAGCCCAGGCTCTCGCTCTCGACGAAGATAAACCTCTCAGCATGGAGCATATCATCAAGGTCCTTGATGTGGCAGAGACCTTTGAGCGGGACTTGAAGGGTGGGCCTGGCTATGAGGACGCGATGCGGAGCTACCACTGATCAGCATTGGAACATACATTGACACATCTACTGTTTGAAAATATATTACGTGCGAACACAGACATCTCCCTTTATTACCTTAACGACTTAAGGACTTCTCAGGCGGGAATTTTAACATTCAAGCAGTCCTTTTCAATCTAATTCTAGAAAACAGCAAGCGAGCGAGCGAGGCGCAAGGAGATCAGGCCACAGTGTGGCAAGTGAGCAGTTTTAATTATCTTACTCTTCTTCTCACTCCTTTGGCGTTTTGCTGCTACTGTTGCCTGTAAACGAGTGGGCTATTTAAAAGTGTTAGGCTAGATTTTGTGAAGAATATATCTCATGCGGCTGTTTTGAGTCTCATTTTGTGTTCTCCCGTCTATCAGGTCGTCCAAAGATAAGTTCAGGCGCACCGAAAGAGGCCTTACATGCGAATTGTATCAGGGTGCGCGTCTCTGCAGGATCATGCTAAGTCAAGGCTCAACGTTGGGCATTTAATGACCTACGAAAATCAAATGGAATACCTAAGCTGCGATACGACTCAAGACGGTCTGTGTAGCCAATGTCGGTCAGAGCAAGGGGGTCGGTACATACGGCGAGCTACCCGGCCAGGTTTTTCATTTGAGTCTGCGGCCGAAGTGGCCAGGTTGCTCAATTTTACTACACAACAGCACCCTCAAAGTCCGGACCGAGCTCCAAATCAGCACAAAGAGCAACCCAAAATGGATTGCCTTCACACTAGGCTTCCATACTTAGACTACTTCGCAGTTGTCGCATACCTGACAATTGTGATTTGCATTCTTATCGTTCTACTGCAGGTCCGCAACTGTCTTTCCGTGAACATGAATGACAAGGCTTACTTGAGGACTGCGTTCAAGGTATGTGACAAGGGCCTGGTGCCCAGGACACATAATATTCTTCAACACAAACGACCACGAGAATGAAACCCTCTTGCCCCGATTGTGATCTTCTGACCAACACAGCTCAGCAATCGACAAGGCAAATTGTCCACGCAAGAAGACTATTGCCCCTGCAAGACCTTTGACCAATAAACTTTGTTTATCTCCTCCGAACCGCAAAGATCGGAACAATAAATTCAAATGGCAATCGTTTATGACAATACCACGTGGACAAGACGAAATCCCAGCATCTTCGTCTCCCCAACCTCCATCGTGCTCCAAGCTTCTCAATCTTCGCGACCCCAAAGCGCGCCATAGCAGTTTGCTTCGAAATATCTACCTCTACTATCTGCCACGAAAATCGCGTGCTATCTGTGTTTGCTCATTGCAAAGACCTGTTCCCAGCCCAACTTGAATCCGAATCGAAGAGTTCATTGCCACCCACGGCAGATAGAGCATGCTATCAGGAGGCGACCGCAAACAAAGACTTAGAGGAATCGTCAGCCCATGGCGATCTGATCCTAACTATAAACCTAAGACACCTTCACTGGCAACTGAAATCAACACTCGATCTGCAGTTAAGAGAAATTTTACGGATTGAATACCGCCGAAGCTACTGAGTGATAGAGGTATCCGAAATGGCAACCTTTTACGCCACACTTATATGCTTCAAATGCAAATCCGAACATCATGGACCTTGCGCGCAGTGTAAGGGGCGCCAGCACTACCTGTACGAACCAGAGTATCTTGGATGAATTGACCAACAAGGTCACGCTTCTAAAGGCGAAGGACTTGAGGCAGCTGCGGAAGGATCTTAAAGGTAGACAAGGCAACGATGCAGGATGGCAAAGAGTGGGGACGGCTTTCTATGAGGATGTATGAAGGACCTGGGCTAATCTACAGGCATTGAGAGATCTGGTGTGCCCGACGGGCGTCATCTTGGTACTTGTGTTGCTGCTTGTCATCGAACATAAGTAGCGGGGATTTACTTGACTAAGTGTCTAAATGTATAGGCTGCCATACGCTTTGGTACTTTTCGTCCTAACAAGGTGATGAGGAGCTGTCATTGATCTTGACCGTAGGATTATTCGAAACTTAATAAGTTTGCTGTGAAGAATCCTAGCAATTTGGCGAGTTTCATATACATCAATGTTTATTTGGAAATTTGGCTCATAACTTCATCTGGAAACCATACAGGCTCTCAGAACTCCGTACCTAGGTATAAATATAGCAATCACAGTACGTCATAGTCCGTTCATTTAATACTTATACTGATGGACCCAAAAAATTCAGTCATGTAAACGGGGCGAATTTACGAATATCTTCCAGGTGACAAACAGCTGTCGCCTGACTACACTAACGTTTCCCGGAAACGAAAACCATCATTTGGCCTACTTGTTCCGACTCTGACCTTCGGATTAAGATAACTCAATAAGTCACAAGGCAAATGCTTAGCTCAAGGATGTATCCAGAGTCACCTGACTTGTTACCTACACACTCAACTGTCTTTTCTGCGCTACGATTATCTAAGATATCACCATTGAAAATGAGGGTTTGGTATGGGAGAGATGGCAATCCCACGGTCTTGTTTTGCCGACCTCTACTCTGTCCGTCCAAATCTCTCTCCTCTCCGAGCCGCGAAGACATCGATAAAATATTTGCTTCCAGCCATCCACGTCTTGACTTCGTGCCCATGCCTTTTCCTGCTCTACTGAAAGGATTCTTCTTCGACCAAGCCCGGACTTCAATCCAAGGCTTCCTTAGACCCCAAATCACTCCAATGGCATCCAAAGATGATCGTCAACGAATCGATAGCCGAAACAAGAAGCCATCGCGGTCCACCGACACGATTCGTCTTGAGAGACCCCGAGAAGAAATACAAAGCAATGATCGGCCCTCCACCAGCAAGGATAAAGAAAGCTCAAACGATATCCCTGCACAGAACGCAAACAAGCTGTTCACAGCGTCAGCAAGCACAATTCCATCCGCTGACGACCAAGGCTCAGACAATACTCCCATTTCTTCTTCAAACAACCAAGCTGAATCAGCTACCTGCAAGTACCGATATCACGAGTGCATCAAATACGGCACCGAGTATCACTGGGAACAGAGCCAGGCGAATGCAAATCCCCACGAGGAATATTTACTAGATCCCGCTGCCTTTCACGACGTGTTCCGTTGCAGAGGCTGCCCTAGGGAGAAGCGTACGACATGCCAGCAATGTCTGAAAGCGAGACAGAGTACGTTTGAACAATTGCTTGGAGCAAAAGAGGAGTCAGAGCGTCTAGAAGCCCAAAGTCTGGACTGGCATAAAGTTCTGCATTTTGTTGGTGAAGAGATGTGGATGGTCTTGCGCGATACAGAGGATTTAAGGAATAAGATCAGCCCAAGTGGGATCATCATCATCATCCTAGTGCTGCTTCTTATCTTCAAATGACTAAGCCTCATTTCACTAAACGCTCTCATGAAACTTAATCTAAAAATCCAAATCAGCCGGTTCCTAATATTGATCGATCGAAGCGTGGCTAAAACAGCTCGTCCACCACTCGTGTAGTATAGGATGTAATGAGAGCCCGCGTCGGTTCTTGTACACACAGCAATGGCGATGACCCTATATGCTTGCCTAGTCAGCTTTGGTTGGATCAAGGATTGACTATTCCCTAAGAGTCGTCTTCAGGATTTCTTTGGGTCCAGTTCGTTGGTTCGAATCGGGGCTAGGGCTTTCGAGGGTGTGACATGTCGGCCCGTTTAAATAATACTTCGTTGTTTGCTTTGCTACTCGCATTGCTATTTGTTGACATTGTTCTTCCGTGAGCATAGCTGCAGGGTTTGTTGTTGGACAATGGTTGTGTTCCCATACCATTGATCATTAAACAAATTTCGAGTCAATTCTTCTACACTAAGCCTTGACACTTCTACTGTACTGGTAGAAGGCTGTGCTAATCTTTAGTCTTTCGATGGTTTATATGCCGATAACATTGCATTAACACTTATACCATACATCCACCGCATTAGCACCACACTGCTTCTTCATTATTAGATAACTTCTAACTCTGATCCTCGTTTGGCCAAATCCCTCGAATTACAATATCTCCAAAATGTCCCCTCATAACATCATACTCAAATCTCTCTTCCAACCAGAGGCTCCGCTCCAGGAGATCGAAGAGGCACGTCGAAGGAACCAGAAAGAATTCTCCATGGTAAAGGTGTCGTTCACGCCTGCAGGCCAATCTATAAGGCTGAAAAGTGACGTGTTAACAACAATGGCATCTAGCAGCCCTATAGCAAGAGGATCAGCCGCCAAAGATAATATCTGAGAGATTCAGCTACTCGGAGTTGGAGCTTAGTAGGACGGAACGGCTCGAAACAGCGGCTATACTCATGGGGTTTCATTTGGCGCATATAGGGCGCATGAAGTGCAGATATAGATTTTGATGGCAATTAAGATACTTGCGACCGAGGAACCTCAGACTCATATAGCCCACAAGATCTCCGTGAATTTATTCGCAGGAATATCAACTGTGAGCGAACCATCCCGAGAGGAAGAGGGTTATGTCAGACAAGGAAATACGGCAGTACAAACATCATATACTACTATTACCA
>QKZZ01002503.1:12035-22171 GCA_003521265.1 Cetradonia linearis
GTGTGCGCGTACATCTTTTGGTCCACTTCAATTTTTCCGACAGGTTACCATGGTTACATCTTGCCTACTCCTGATCTACTATTATGCTGCAATAATACTAGCAGCACCGCAACCCATTCCAAAAGAGCCATTGCCTGGATCCCTCGTCTATAGCGCCGACAGTTTCAGTCATATCCTCCCCATTAATCTCACCTCATCCTATCTCATCAATTCCACCACAAACGACGATCGTCCACCCGACCCTCTCATTTGCTCAACCTCAGCAGGAGACGTCATCATTCTCTCTTCCTACGCTCACTATCGATATCGGCGTGATATCATAGCCGTAATTAACCAAGCCCGCGCCGACGTTATCGCGCATACACCAATCTCAGTAGTCCCTATTCAAGGATTTTTGTTTTATCCAGATGGCCGTGCTTATCTCTATTTGAAACCATTGCGGGAGCAGGGGTTGATGACGCGATTGACTTGGTGGAGGTGGTCTGCTGCGCTGGTACGGCTGACAGATTTTAATTGGCAGTGGGATGATCTTACTTTTGAATTTGATATTGGTGAGCCGCAGCCGGATGGGAGTGTTGATGTGATTGGGCGTGGATATCTTGCTGCATGATGTCAAGAATATTGTTCACGCCGAGGCTGCTTCTCGTACCGACGTTCTCGTGACTTATGGCTAAACGAAGAATCCGAGAAGTATCTTTGGACTTATCTCCCTCTTTGCAAGATCTTCTTCTCTGAGAATCTGCGATCACCATACTATCACACTCAAAGAGTCCAAGTGGCAAATAAACACTGTAACACCGAGCCACAGACCATAAGTGGTCTGCGAATGGAGAGGTCTGATCCAATCATTTTGCCCCTACCAGGATCGCATGATCTTCTGCGCCATAGCGATAAGTTAGACTAGTTATAGGAGCCATCTGCACCGCGTGCTCATATGCTATACTTTGGACTTACCTCCGCAGTCTGTCCCGTCCTTTGGTTCTACTGTGCTGAATGTTAATACGAGCATCTAGTATTCCCTGTCAGCACCATCTTGGCTGCAATTCTATGAATCTGCCAGTCTCTTCAAGAGTAATCCTACAACACCTGTTACAAAAGTTGCATGAGTTCCACCCCCAGCCGCGCTCTTGTCGTGGCAACAGGAAAAAAGAAACACGCTACTAAGAAGTCCCAAGCCTTAATTCCAGGTTCTACACATGACACGACTCACTACACCGGCAACAACGCTGTAGTTACGGGCTGCCCATACTATGTCCGTAACGACCATGAGCTCTGGGGGCAGCAACAGAAGCAAAGACAGCAGGAGCAAGGTGAAAAAGACCTTCGTGCCAAGGAGCAACGGCTTGAGAGAGAGTATGAAGGAAGCTTTCAGAGACTTGTGAGAGAATTTGATGCTAGGAATGAGAGGTATGAAAAGGAGCTGGCGTGGCAGGAGAGGGCTAGGGGGCGGTGGCTTTCTTTGGAGAATCACATAGCACGGCAGATCAACAGGCCCAGTGCAGATGAAAGGCTAGCTGCGCTGGAAGCCGGTGACGAAAAAGGAACTTTGGAACGGCGAGACGCTGACCAGCCACTTCGAGGATGGGACCGTAGTTGCTATTGTGCGTTATCTGAGCTTATCGGTTATAGTGAAGATGATCATGAGGAGCATCGCGACATTCGACCCTCTGAGGTGGCTTTAGCACCTAAAAGAGAAATAGCAGTGCCACGGGAACGGCGTCCCAACCGGTATCATCCCCAAACGGGTCGTGTCCTATTCGGAGAGGAAGGACGGCATAGAGGATCTAGTTACGATTTCGATGTCAAGGATATTGATGTTCAGCGAATAGCCGACAATGCAGTTTTTCGCGGGCTAGAACACGGCTACCGTCATATATCACCTTCCCGGTTCCGCGTTGTTGAAGCAGAGGACCACAGTAAGCTTCGACGCGAAGCAAAGAACTATGATTTTGTCTCTCGCCCAAGGGAGCCAAAACAACCTACACCGGATCGACGCCCCAGCCCTAATCGTGCTACAAATATTCGCATCCGCTTGAGAGAAGAGGATCTTCGCGCGGACTATCACTCTGGTCATCTTCGTAAGAAGGATAAAATTGAACCGATAAGAGAAGATGCAATCCGGAGGGATAGCCTTTCTCGTTCTGAGCCTATTCGATTCCGCTATGTTGAGGCATTTGTGCCGAAGACTGGACGTCCTCAGCACACCCCAAAACCTCAACACAGTAACGATTATTTGCCGCGAAGAGATGTTGAAATACCTCGCGAATTACGAAGTCTCAGTATTCCAGGTCCTGAGACTGTTCGATTTTATATTGATGACGTCGATCAAGTTGAACATCGTGCTGAGCCGCATCAAGAAGCTGTGTATGTTATTAGAAGAGGAAGCACTGGACCCCAGCAAGAACAAAGTTCGAATCACCGAGGCCCCTCACCATATCCCATGCAATATGGAGAAGAATCTGAAAATAGCCCAAGTCGACCCGGGCATCGTGAGGAGATCAACTACGTCAAACGAAAAGATGAAGATAGACGGTTTCGAGGGCGAGACATTGACCGCCATCCTAATACACCTTATCCAGATAAGGTCCGCTACGAAGAGGTAGAGGAGTGTGTGCAGCATCATCCTAACCAACGCCCGGAAATTGTCTATGTTACTACAAAAGAAAAAGACGTAATTCTGCAAGAACGCCGTCTCAAACGTTTTCCTGCTTTACCTCTAGGTTTTGTGTACGAAGAAACTGTCATTCGCGGAGAACGTCGTTCTAAGCCTGAAATCATCTATGTTACTCAGGAAGGAAGCGTTATACCTCCGCAGCGGGACCATAGCCTCATCGGCGGTGTTACCTCGTCTTCTCGGATCCATTACGATGCATCAAAGTTTGCTAATGAGGAGCCTCGGCCTGGCCCTGCTCACCCGATCGACGAAGAAACATACACAAGAGGTCGTAGCCCTGAGGATCCTCCAAAGCTGCCAGAGCCTCGCGTCCACTTCTCATCGAGAAACGAATACCATGAGCATGACTCGATCCGAAAACCAGACAAGCATCCGGCTTTTAATCTACCCCACCGTCACCGGGAAGAGCCAGTATATGATATAATACCACTACCGGCACCTGTACCGCCTAGAACCATGTTAGTGGACGGTCATAGGAAGGATACAGCGCGGGATGAAGATAGAGCCCGTGAACTTGGACCTGCAAGACCGGTGGATCCACCAAGCTCTAGCAGGAGGGAAGAGGCCTCTCGGTATAGAAGACGTTCGCCAACACCTGCGAGAGGGAGGAAGGATGACTATCACGAAGATCGAGATAGAGGACGCAAACGAGTACCTAGAAGACCAGCTAACCAATTGATCCCATAGACGGGAAAATTCTCCATCGGATAGAGATAGAGTTCGCTCGCGCGAACGAATACTTTCTAGGCCAGCGGATTAGTTGAGGGCTGCTAGACGAGAGGCAGATCGTGAAGAACGAAGATACCCACGAGATTCGCCGAGGGTTGGGCGTGAAATAGAGTATCATGAAGAGGGGAAATATATGTATGTTAAGGGAAGGCGGGATGATAATGGGAGGTGATTTTCTTATCGACAAGAGCATGTTGCAAGAATTAATGAGATCAAATCCTGAGATTTGTTATTCCGTGAACTTAACGGTTTTAGTTCTAAGGGCAAGAAGCGCTACGAGGAGCTGGCGAAAACGGTTACGGGAAAGGAGTCTGTTTGACATACCTGGTTGTAAGCTATGTACGGTGCTAGAAGTTATCTAGAGGTGCTGACTGAGTCCTGAAGGTCGACAGTTAGTGAAACCTCAATCTATCTGAGGGTCAGAAGTCAGCAACCCAAAACAACTTATTGCATCTGATTGTATCTAGCGATCTGTAGAACCCTACCTTGATTAGAGGATACTCTCTGTTCTTTGTTGCGGCTGACCGGAGATAATACTCACAAAATGCATTATGTCATAACAAAGATATTAGTAAGATACCAAACAAAGCTACTCTGTTCATCGTAATATGGCTCGAAACCTCGAAGTATAGACCCTTCTTTCGGTCTTTAATCTGCAAAATACCATACACCCCGAAACCCGAAACCCGAAGCCCACCAAAATGTCCTCAAACAAATTCCCCACGGTTCGAATTCCACCACAAGGACTTGCGCTCCCTCCTGGGTCCCGTGCAAGAAAGGGTAGCCAAAGAGACACCCGCCAACATAGACGAGACGGGAATAGCGATATTCGTACGGAAGAGCTCATCAAGCACGCGATTGACAGAGCTGGAGAAAAGTTGGCGAGGGAATTCACTACCAGGGAGAGGAAGCAAAATAAGAGGGAGGAGGATCTTTTGGAGCAGGATAGAAGGTCGAAAGAGCGGATGATTAGCGGCGGGGACGCGAGCCCTATCCTTAGCAGTGCGCGATCGATGAGTCATGTAGAGAATGAAGATATACCTGATCATGGCGGGAGAGACCATGGTCATGGTGGAGGAGGAGGAAAGAGTCATCATTTCCAGTCCAAGGAAACTCATCGTCGGCGAGATCTCAGCCATCGACCCAAGTCTTTTGCCGGTGGTCGCCATGGCCAAATTGGTGGACGCGGTGGAGCTGCTCTACATACGGCACCCGAAGAAGACAAAGAGGGCGGCGAGGTAGGGGACTTGTCGCCACACCGGTGGGGAGCATCAGGAGGCTTTGCCGGTAGAAAAGGTGGCGGTGGGCATGGCAGGAATCCTTCGAAACAAGGAGAATCGTCGATGTCGCGTGATGGCTCTAGGAAACGAGAGGTAACTGCATTAGGCGGCTATGAAAGAAGTCATGACGGGCCTCCTGAACGCCGAGAACTTTCACAAATGTCGGAAGCTATATCAATGATGTCGGAGCTTACAAATGGGAACGATGGATGTGATCGAGGTGGATCACCATCCCACTATGAAAGCCAAGGAGGTAAGTGTCCTCCACCTCAAGCTGAAACAAGGGTTTTGGATATCTCAATGGTGTCGAAGCATGGGGATGAACATCGCGAACGTAACCGACGAGGAGCACCGTCTCGATTTGAGGGACTGGGAGGTGAACATAAGGAGGATACCCCTCATCAAGAAGAGATAAAGATTTCAGGAGCCATACCAACGATATCAGAGCTTATGGACGAATACACTGGAAGCAATCAGCGAGGGAGGCGAACCGCAGTTGGAGATCGTGGAGGCGGAGCTGGTGGGCATCCTCCACACCGGGTTAAATCACAAACGTCGGAACTTTTAGACGAATATGCAGGACGTGTATGTCGAGAGACGCCATCAGAAAATCAAGGGTCATAGTGATAAGCATAATTCGCATCTCTCACACGGAGCCCAGCCATGAATTTCGAAGCTGGGAGATGAGCATGGTGGCTGTGACCAACGATGGGGATAATTCACATTCGACGGCCATGGAGGTAGGGAGCCCCAGTTGCCACGGGGATGATTTGGTGGTGTCGCCCGGCGGACGCCACGGAGGAGCTGATCTAAGGCGATCATCCAGGGTTCCTAGTCATGGAAAGAGGACTCAAAGGCATGGGGAAGCATCTTTTCACGGACGGCATTACATACAAGCTCAAGGCAAGTCACTTGTAAGGGCTCTCCGGGAGAGTCTTCCATGCGTCTACCATCTCCACATCCGCTAAGGCATGGAGAAGGATCAGACGGACCTAGCAGAGAGTCTTTTGCAGACACCATGGAACGATTCGGTTTGGGCAGTGGGAAAGGGAGTCGGCGCGAGTCATGCTTTAGGCACTGATGGCAAGGTGATCTCCTCGCGTAGGTGTGAGAGTTGGTTGGTGCAAGAGCCAGATTCATCTAATTATTAAGGGTTATCAACTTACCGGTATTTCCTCACACAAGCATAGATATGTGGGCGGTAAGAGCAGGCGTCAGCACAGTTTCACAATTTCTAGTAACTCGTTCTCACCCACAAAGTTCCAAATGACCCGCTTTGCCTAGTACTAATTCTTTGCTGCCGTGTAGGCGGCTACTCTATGAGATATTCTTCACCTGACAATTGGCATCATTGCTGCTGTAGAGCAAAGGGAGACAAATGGACCCGCCCCAGTCTCAAGCGTCTGTACGTGACATTGACTGTATTTAGCTCAATAAGCCCTTGTTGTATGTGATGATTAATTATCAGCTCAGAGACCTTCCGAAGTCTTTGACAGTGAATTTGGTCATTCAATGAGCCTTGATGGCCCCATACATATCTCTGCATACCAATAGACCATTATCCCATCGATAAAAACGAGAAAAGTAGAAGGTCCCTTGTCTGTCGCCTTATTGCTATCGAGGATGAAATGCACGTTAGAGAGCTAGTTCTTCGTGGGAAGGAGCATGTAAATGAGATCGCGTGAGAAGAATGCTTCCAGTGCTTACAGCAGCTCAGAGTTGAAGATCATTGTAAGGTAGTCAGCCCTTTATTGTATATTGATGCCTCATACATAAGTGCAATGAGAAAAATTCGTGGAGGCAAATTAGCTTAGTAAGCATCAGCTCTGATTGGTCAATAGTGAGTCGTGAGTGACGTCATATTTGTTATTTTATTCTCACATCCTGGTTGTAGGAACTATCGATAGGTACATAATCCAGTCAAGGAGAGTGTGGAATTAAAAATATCACTTGGGTAATAGTTCCTTTGTCATTCTTCACTATCTCATTGTCTGAAGGACACTAACAGCAGCCAAATGTGAAATGAGCATGCAGTATCATGGCACAAGCAGTGGGGTCGTATCATGTGGCTCCCTCCTAACCATCCGAGCTCCTCCTATCGATCAAGCCGTTGCTATCACTCGCTTAGCTCTCTAAAATGACAGACTGTCCTCCCTGATTGCAATCATCAGTCGTCTAGGCCACCGCCGGAGGTGGAGTCATATCGTACCAATCTTCATCTTCTTCATAGACCCCATTCTCATCCTCATCCTTTTCCTGTGGCTCGGCATCAGTGGATCCCAAAGTACTAGTTGCGTGAGTAGGAGTCTGGTTGAATTGACTGATTGGAGTTGCTGTGTTTACCTCGAAGAATGGATCTTTATTCTCTCCATCCATTGTGCTGTCCGGGCTATAATCTGGATCGCAATGATGGGTTGGATAAGTATGCTTCTTGCCTTCGACTTCGACGAATGGGCTTCGTACAGCCTTCAGGTGAGAGGATCGAGTGCTGCTTAGAGACTTTCCATCGGCACCAGGATTAGGGGCACCAGTGACTGTGGGAAGGGGCTTCTTCATTGGATTCTGAGTCCAGCTTAGAGTGTAAGGTCTCATAGGTGTCCCTTCGCTGGCAAGGTCGGTGCAATTTGGACCCTCGGACACAGCGCGATAGCCAACGTGAATGGCTGATGTTTGATTCTTCTCGTGATCTTCACTTGGCTTAGGATCTGGCTTTGGCACTGCTGTGATCTGAACTTGAACACCCGACGCTGATTCCACCACGGTACTAATTGATTTAGGCCCAGTATGGTTCGATGTGTGGCCAACAAGAGTGGGATTGGAAAGCCGGGGGGTTATTTGGCCTAAATCAACCACTCCTGGAGTCGATGATTCAGCGTTGCTAGCCTCCAAGCGTGGGGAAATAGTCGGGCAACTCTTCCCAGAGCGGCTTCCACTCCATTGCTCAGGGAGGGTTAAACTCCGGCTCTCTACGGCTTCAACCCTGCTGGATGTATCTTTATGTGGCACACCCGAAGCACGCTCAGCACTAGTCTTGCACTCTAGAGCATTAGTGGGTCGGGTATAGAGTGAGTGAGCGGGAGAGAATGGGAATTGCAAAGGAAGAGCGCGCGATTCTTTCTTTGTGTATAAGTTTTCTCCTTCGGCCTTCAGGTGAAGTGGAATCATTTCATGCGGATCAACCACGGCACACCCTGTCTTCCCAAGTGATGCCGTCTTCTCAGGCTTCTTGCTGGACTTGTTGTCCTCGGAATTCTCATCAAAATAGTCATTGATCCGCTGCTGATCTAACGCCGAGATGGCCTCTGGCACAACAGTGGAAGCACGATGGCTTATACTCGCTTGACTATACTCATGGCTGGAAATGGTAACGCCGGCAACCTCTTCGGCAAGTTGAGCGTAGTATGCACGGTCAACCTCTTGTACGAGACGTCCAACGTCTAAATTGGCTTTTTCATTCACAATTTTGTCGAGACTAATATTGAGAATGACACCACGACGGCGCGAATGATCCTTCATGAGTGTTGAAGGGTACTTAGGGTACGCTGCGAGTTGGGAATTGTGTTGTGGGATAGTGGCACATTCAATATTTATGCTTTGACCGGTGACAGAATTCTCCTGGCGGCTTACAGTATCATCTTCTTTCGGGGTACTCTTGCTTCCCTTATCTGCTTGTGGACGGGCAATAGTAGAGCCGGGCTGTTGAGAAGGTCCTCGTGGTCGACGATGGCGCAAAGCCTTAGCGAGCATAGGCTCTAGGTCGACGTCGGGGTACGAAAGTTCTTGACCGGCAGGATAGCCGTTCTGTCCAAGACCCACGTCGCTGGAACCATGATACATATATGGCGAGCCGTTCGAATGCAGACAGCTTGGACGACGACCGCCCACCCCCGCAAAGGCACGAAGGAGATCGAAATAAGTGAGGTTGTTAACTCGTCCTATCTCTGCCATGCGGCATATAGGACAAGGACAGGAACATTGATCGTTGAACGGACGCCGTGGGGTGAACGCGGATGGATCCGCTTGGAAAGGCTCAAATGGAGGCTGAACGAAAGAGTCGTAAGCCATGTTGCCAAAGTGCCCATGATTAATGGGTTGGTCGAGCTGTGGTGGTAACGGCGAGTAGTGGACGCCATTATGAGCATCGTGTTGATGAATAGGGAGAGGCCCTTGGGTGAGGGGTCGAAAATACTCAAGAAGGGTTGGTAATGCCGGCGAATAGGCGCTCGTATTGGTATCGTTTCGGTGAAGAACAGGTTTCCCTGGACTAGACGGCGAATAGCTGATGTAGTCTCTACTACATTCATCAGGTGGAGCCATATTGGAAGATACCACACAGTCAAGTCTAGAATGTTCAAGGGCGTAGCAGTCGTAAGTGTGGCTGAGCGGTTACTATGTTCGTTGTTACGGTGTTGAGATGTCAGCAGGATCGAACGTTGAGGTGGAAAAGGAACTGGAGAGGATGGGGAGTTCAAGGGAAGACAGGCAAGTGATGAAGATGATGTGTCTTAGGCAGTGACTTGTCTTTCGTAATATGGCTACACAAATCCATGTGTTGGCATAGGTGCGTAAGTGTCTGTCCCATGAGATACAGAAATGTGCCATCGGCCTGGAATACCGGCACAACAATATTCGAGCTGGAAGTGCTATATGAGAGTTCAAATTGTTAGGCTTGAGCCATCTATAGGGCGCAATTCTCGCATTTTGATTCTGCAACGGCTTTATCGAGGTCTTACATATAGAAATAATGCAAACCTTTTTCACTGCATCAAGACCTTAAGTCTTACAATATGAACTAGGAAAATCAACCATACGATCGCATCGAGGCTTAAATGCTGAGAGAGGTATGTCCAAATCTCGATCTCAGTCACACATCCGCTCGCCCCCCTCTCTCACCCATCTTCCTACCCATGAGCCCCCATACTCTCAATCCATGAGGAGTCCCTGTCGGCCTGCTGTTCCTCATCATCATCATTTGCCACGTTTCTCCGCTCCCACACGTTACTTTCCATCCATATTTCATTTTCCAGTTTGCCTAGGCCACTCATTGTAGGGTCCTCGTCGATCTCTTGTCGATATCGCATGCGTTCAAAATACTCCTCAGCGATTTTGCGGCGGAGGGGGAGTGTGATGTCATTTGCGAAACGCCATGCTGCTTCTTTGTCTTCACGTTCAAGACTTTCCTCAATCACGGATGGAGCTGTGTTAGAAGGAATTGATGAAGAATAAGCGACAGCGTCATTACTTTCTTCTTCAGCGGCGTTTTCTCCATTATCGGAATCCGGAGAACTATCCTTGTTATTCTCCACACTGGCGATGCCAATATTCCTTGGAAGGGTGCCGAATGGTCCTAAAGCTCCTCGAAAGAAGATTGTGAAAAAACGACAAATCCTTTGCGGCAGAAAGAAGATGAGATACTGTCAGAAATATCGAAGTAGGAGCTCTATGATGACTTG
>QKZZ01002504.1:0-15580 GCA_003521265.1 Cetradonia linearis
TAGGGGTGATAGGGAGTGGCTTTATATTCTCTCTGATGATCAGAACGATCCTAATGTAGTGGTGGTGATGAAGGTTGGGAGGGGGAGCCGCCTGTGACGGTGTGGGAATTTGATATATTTAGGGAGGCGGGGACGGTTCCTGGGTGGATGGGGATGGGGATGGGGATGGGGATTTATCCTACGCTGTGAGAGGGGATATCTAGAGGGATTATGTAATTGTAGTGCGGCGAGGGACATGGTAGCCAGCGCTTTTGAGCAGTGAGGAATCGATTATGTATATCGAGAGGTACGTTTGTATGAAATAGTAATTTAATTACGGAATCATATCTAAAGCTACCTTTCCTGAGCGCCTCCCTTTCAAAGCTGCATGACTAGACTTTCTTTCTATCAAATGCCAACGCGATAAAGATACCCCAACCCCGCGAAATATGTCAGGAGAAGATATCAAGTAAATGCAAATTGTACTTCTTTCTCTATGTGTCCCGCATGCAACGCCATCTCCTCTCCTCTCCTCTCCTCTCCTTTTCTAATCTAATCTATTCTACATCCATAGCCTGACTAATCCATGCTTGCAACTACTTCAAAACGAATCATTGCTGGAGATCGAAGTAGCTATTATCACACACATGATCATCGGCTATCGTCTTTGATGTTGTGTCAATAGGTTGGATTTGTATGAGTGTGGTTGGTGGAGGAGAGGTTTGGGGGAATTTGGGATTTGTGGAGTGGAGGTTGGGGTGGAGAGGGGGGTGCATGGATGTACAGAGGGCGGTGACTTGGGGCTCGCTGGTGTATTTGTAGGCGATGGCGCTGCACATGCAGGAGCCTGTTGTCATGATTGCAGTGTTGGGATGTGAGGTGGAGATGCTGGGATTGGAAGTCTAAGAGACGCAATTTTGCTTTTATGTAAGGGAATGTAAATACGGAGACAGTGAGAACAAGACGGGCGTGTATATGTCATGGCAATGTTTTATTCTTCGCTGGTGGGACGAAACAACCAGAAATAGCAATTGACAAGTTAAGGGGCGGCGGGGATCCTTTCCCCTCCTAAAAAAAATCGTCCATCATAGACCCTTACGGATCCCTTTATGTAGCCCGACACATGAATTCAGGAACAGGTTCAGGTTGTTTCACAATGGTTTGTCAGTGGAGTCAGCTTACAGCTTAATGACGGTACAACTACCTATGTGAGCAATGCGCATTGTGCATGAGATCTCGGAGAATTTTGGAATTGTATTGCAACGAATGAGGACGATAGTTGGGTATCTTCGGTAATCCAGGTTGAATATACAAAGCCTTTTAATTCCTCATCTTTCATGTGCCTACCGTGTATTGTATGCAAGTCTCTCCGTGCTATTGTACATCCGTCTAATAGTCTTCCCAATGCGCTCCCCTACCACGCTATGCTTGAAGACCGCACCGCTGGATATGCGGTCCTCTCCCGTCTCTTATCTTACACCTCAACGCCAAATTAGTCTATATCAGAAAGGCATTCGCTCAGCTATGAGCGAGGTCGGAGCGGATCAGAAGGAAGTCCTAAAGCCGTTTCGTTAGGAGTCGAAGATTGTTGGCCGGCGAATTTGGTAGCCATCTTAGGAAAATATTGAGTCACCAATGCTTCCGTATAATATGAGTGCTGCGCAGAATGATCCGACACCAGGTTATGAGCCAGCTCATGCGCCATTACCACGCTCCAATATACAACGGCATCAGCTTTCTTACCCTGCTGAACCACGGCAAGATGTAGATTGTCAAAGTATCGGTAGTTGAAGAAAAGTGCTCTGTCCTGATTGAAGGCAATCGTGCTGCCAGCGTCGTCGTAAAAAATGTGTACTGTGTTTCGTTTGAGTGAGAAGACATCAGCGCAATCTAAAAGGACAGAAGCAAATAGCTTCAGAGCAGAAGCATTGGCTTCTAGGAACTTCGCAGTGGGCATGCCATTGGCGATTACGGTATTGGATAGGAAGACTCGAACACCAGTGATCTCTCCAATGTATGAGATATCTTGGCCAGGTTTAGCATCGCAGTAAGACGCTGTTTCCTTAACCTCGTTGACGCTCGGCTGACTTCCTACACTGGATGAATTGTGGGCGCGAGAGCGCTGGATCGCATTTACTAGACTGTTGAAATTGTCAGAAAAACGGGGTGAAAAGGTAGGAGAGGAAGCGCGCCTACTTCTGCTGTAATTGATGCGGTGCTGTTACAGTCTCAGGTTCTGGAATCTTTGTCTGCGATTTGATACCATCCTGCTGAGAATAAGGTGGCGGTACATCTTCTTGTGGAGTCTCCACGACCCGATCGCTGCCTCTATTCGTGTTGTGATTGTGATGAAATGAGTGTCTATCAAATCCGAATTGCCTGCTGATACCCGAGAGAAAACCTCGAGGCCTTGACCCAACAGGCTCATCCTCAGTTGCAGGCTTCTGCCTGACGCCATCTGGGTGCTGGCGATCTTGTAAGTCAGGGAAGACACCTGGCATCGAGTTCTGCTTCTGCGCCTTAGCAGCATTGTCTGCTTGCGTCTGTTTCCAAGCTGCTTCACGCTCTCTCATCTCCTGCTGCTCCTCATCTAACTGCCGCATGCGGGCTTCCTCTGCAATACGTGCTTCGGTAGCTTTTTGGTTTAAAAGACGGGCCACGTTGTATCCCCTTGATCTAAGTTTCTGCAAACTGGATTCTAATATCATCTCGAACATGAACATTGACTGCGGTTTTGCACGTTGTAGTAACACAGGCACCAAAGCCTGACTGACTTCCAACATGTCATAGCCGCCGGTGGTGACATAGAGGATTGGCTTTTCATTGTGAAGCACAGCACTTCTGCTTTCAGTGTGGCTGAGGTTATACCCTTGCAGAGACTTCCTTAGAGAAATAGACCGCACGCACTTGACCCTGAGGTTTTGCTCTATCCATTTCGCGTCATGTTTGATCGACTCTCGCGGATAATCAGCCAAAAACAGTCTTGCACGCTCTTGAATCAACTGCTGTAGCTTCAACCCTTGTGTCTCATCCTTTGCAATCATCCCTATGCTCTGGTGTTCTTCAAGTAGACGAGCGATCTCGGGCGAACCCAAACTATGGTAGAAATCTTCAAGAGTCTCCTCCATAGGGGCAGCCAGAAGACTTGATTTGAACAAATTGTAGGTTATGATGTCATCAACAAGGACAATTTGGCCAGCCGTTGCCAGCTCCCAAACTTTGATACCAGAATCTTCATCTTCTTCTTTGTCTTGGTGCGATTGGGAGCGAATTTCTCGGTATGCTAGGAGACATTTTGAGTTTCTCATGTCTCTGATCAAGGTCTTGTCTTTCTTCAAAGTACGCCAAGACGTAGCAACACTACGTAGCAATTCCAGATACCTTGAGTCTCCAAGCACAGAGAAGACCTTTGCCGGCTCGCAGACTAGCAACCTGGTCAATTCGCTCGTGCTAGGTTCATGTTTGGAGCCAACTCTCAAAAGGAATGTGTTCGCTTCCTGGCCGAAGTCGACATAATCAAAGATATCTGCATACTTCTCACCACTGCCAAGGAAGCATATCTGCGGAGCTATGTAGTTAAAACGCTCCGACTTGTCAGATGTTCGGATGGTAAAACCTTTCGATCTGGACACAACGGGCACAATCTTCGCTTGACTGAGCCTTTCTGTTTGCTCGTTGCTAATGTCCGATAGGCGACTAGCAAAATAAGAGAATATTCTACGAGCGTCTAGCCTCGACTGCGGAGGACTCCTTTCCAAACGATTGATACATTCCGTCATAGGAGGATCAGGTTTTACACCAAATTTTAGGGCATGAGGATGTAAGTCATGACGCAGAATGTCAAACCCGAGTAAGCTTGCTCGCTCATTCGAGAAACAGGTACTAGGGGTTGTCACTTTTTCCTCCGAACCCTGGACAGGTATGTAAGATAGACTAATACGTGAATGATCAACATGCGCATAGCCTTTCGTCTGGTGATAGTCAATGATATACCTCAAAGCACGATCTCGAAGTTCAAAGTCCTGGTTTCCTGCTGCATTGGACATGATCCTAACAAGATCATCATAGCTAGGCGCTGAACGCAGGCCCAGAGATGCCAGAAAACGGCCTTCACTACTCTCTGGGCGATATATGCCGGGCCACTGTAAGGTGCGTAGCTTCAGCCGTCTCACGGCTTGATCAGGCTCGAAGAGCTCTGACACAAGGTAACGCTCCTTGGTAGGCTGGAGAGACTCGGTCTCTGCCGGGCAGATTTTCATACTTTTTAGTCGAGTGATGTCTGCAGAAGGAATGTCGTCCTTGACTGAAGCTAGGTATTTGATAAGGTCCACATGACTCCATTTGCTGGAGGATGCCGGAATCTGTGTTTTAGATGAGGGCGCTGCGTCAATTAAGCGGTTAAAGACGACGCCAATTTCTACGGTTTTGCGCACCTAAGCCATTAGCTAAATCAATTCCAGAGCCAATAAGAGGAAGTTTTTGCTTACTCCAAGTTGCGATAAAAACTTTTCTTTCACGCCATTCAATGTGTGAACAGGGAGGTCGTCAAAAAGTTTCACTGAGGGAAAATATGCTTCAGCTGGTTTCTTCAAGCCCATCTTGGTTGGTATCACAGTCTGTGGAGTCAGTAACTCCACCACAGTGCTCTTGGATGATGCACTTAGACCGTCCCATTGCTTCGAAATGACTGGCAACACGGAGCCGGCGAATTCTGGTGATTTAGATATATCGTAATTCGCTGAAAGTTCAGAAGTGCCACCAAGGTTGGCTACAAGCCAACGGAGCCATGGCACCATTTGCAGATCTTTAAAGCCAAGGAGCTCCAAGTCCGCTCTATTCATCTTCATCGTGAACTTAAAAGGTAAAGTAGTAGGGGGTATAGGCATCTCTGGTGGGATGCGTGAGACGTTCAGATAATTCTTCATCTCCCTGAGTTCAATTAGCCTTCCACCCGCGTCTCCGTCATCATTTGCTACCGCCACATCCAACAAAGATTTGATAGCTATAAGATCAACCTCTCTGATACTCGCTTTGTGCCCAAAACATTCCAAGAATTTCTGAAGTTGTTCTCCGCTCAAGGCTTTTGATTCGAGCTCCGACTTGATATCTGTTATCGTTACTGGAGTGATGACACCATATTCAATAAGTTTTTTGACAAGTCCAACCCCTGCGAGCGCTTCTGGTAGAGTGGGTATATTGTCGACAAATCCAAGTTCTTCTTCTGATATACGTACTTCTGATGATGGAAGCACTCCTTGAGTGGACAGTGTAGCTATCGTAGTCTTTTTATTACATGTCCAGAAAGCCTCCTCGATCAGAGTGCCAACTTCTGCGGATGGTGTGGACTCGTTGAAGTTAAAAGTGTTATGAAGGAACAATGCTTCAGGCAGGACAGCAGCAATATCTTCTTTGAGAATTCGCTGTCTTCCTGCCGACTTCACAGCTCGAGCAAGTTTCTCTTTCAATTCCGTTGTTTCTTGACCCCAGGACACCCTCGCTACTAAGCCGGCAACTCGAAGAAGTTCAACATTCCATACTCTGACATAGCGATTGTTCAGGTCAATCGACTCTCGCTCAACTGTAGGTATGACTGATGGCGTACTAATGTGAATGTTAAGCCCAGTGGTTTGGTTGGTTGTGAAGCCAATAAAAATTCTGCCTTTCCCATTGAGAGGAACGAATGTGCTGAAAATCTTGGGTACTTCAGAAATCTTACCTGTACTCGAAGATGAGGCGACCTGCTCATCATATGATGTACTAAGAAGAGACACTGTCGTGTACTTTGGTGGAGGTTTCTTTGTTGCTCGTTCTAGCTCGGTAGCAAAGTTCTGGTTGACAGCAGTCCGTACATTAGCCTTGTTAACATGGATGAAAACCGTGGCAGTAGACTCTCCCAACAGATTTTCCTCAAGGCTTTGTTGAATAATCTGCTCCTCTTTTGCTGCTTTCTCTAGCGCCGCCTGATTGGAGGTGCCTGGGGCTATTCTGGAGAAGAATCCGCGGAGTGAATGAGCTGGGTAAGCTCCCTTGACGGTGGAGCCAGAGCCGGCATCCTTGAAGGTGTTGGAGGCAGCTTTGGGCTTCCATTCCACTACCTTGAGCCACCGAGCATCAATCTGAGCAGCTTCCTTGGTAACACTCGTCAGATGCATCAAGCCTTCGCGAGACTTTTTGTCTACTTCCTTTGATATTTGCAACTCTATGCTAGGAGCAGTCTTCTTGTTGAGCGTGGCGATTGTCCACCCATCGATACTCATCTCAATCGACTCTAGCCCCACGAATGTGAGACTGCTAGTAAGAAACTGGCACAATGACAGTAGCGGCGGCATTGGAGAGATTTGGTTGCGCATGGGCAGGACGAAGGTGGTGTGGGTGCTTTGACCATTAGGCATTTTCAGTTTCTTCGTAAATAGTGCATCTTTTTGCCAATAGAACGCCAGAGCCTGCTTTCCAGACGAGACAAATGGTTCCTCGCAATCGGCGAAGACACTGTAGAATCCCACGCCAAAAGCTCCGATCTTGGTCTCGTCAGGGTTCCCTTCTGCTATCTTCTTCAATCTTGCCCAGTCATGGTCATGAAAAGCGTCTCCATTGTTCTCCACAATCATAGACTTCAAGGTATGATGTAAAAGCACATGTTTTAGCCGAGCCGACGATTCTGAGCTCTGTGGTACCGGGACTGTAGGTGAGGGAAGAGTCTCGAACTTTATAGTAACCTTTGAGGCGGAGGCGTCTGCAGCATTTTGCAGAAGCTCTCGTAAGGTTGTCCATTCTCCTGAATATCTAGCCAATACTTTATCGATCAGAGCGCGGGTGTTGACCGTGACGGCCTCATCGTTGCCAGCCCCCATTGTCTGCGCTCTCAACGCGTCATAGTCAAGCTTGGAAGCCATGGTGAGCTCCCAGCGAAGGCCCCTCGCGGCTGTGGAACAGATTTTATGCCTCAATGTCCTCCCATGCTCCTAAAGAGGGTCTAGATTTATAAGCTATGTTGTCCTTTCTTCATGTTCCTGGTGTGGATTGTGGACACAGCGAATAAGATCGAATGAGCACTTAATGATGGCAAGTAACGAAGTCAAAGAGTGAGTGGTGGGCATTTTGCCACTGTCAGGCTGTCATAATCTTAGGTTTCATTAATTCCGAGAGCATGGGTGTGGGCATAGAGAGAGAAAGCTTGTTGTAGTATCAATAATTTTTAGCATTCTTTACATTTTGATAATGAACGTATGACTCGCTAAGAGGTTTGTTGGAGAGTCCAATGATAGGAGCAATTTCTGGAATTTTCTCTCCAGTGAAGAGGTCATGGACTCTCACTTAATCCGGCTCCCTCCTTGTTCCTTCTCGAGGCCGCCTCGAATAATACCACGAATGCGCCCATGCCATGGACCTTGATCCACTCTCTATCGTCGCTCCTGCTCGAGTCAAAGTCTTACTGCTACCTCTTGGCCAAGTTAGGCAGTCTAGGTTTGGCGCTTTTGTGGAAAGATTACAGCATGTCAATGTTGTGCGCCTGGGAGACGTTAGTCCTGATAGCAGACCCTACAGGAGTAGGCGCCATTTTCCCATTCACTTCTACGGCCATTAGCTAATGATCATCTAAAGCTATGTTCTCGCCGCTTGCTTTTCCGGAGGGACTTGTTCTTTACGATCTATCGACGACCCTTCCTCCAGCATCCCCCATGGCCCTAGCCCCGTTTGAATTATATAGAGAGCCTCTGGTCGTCGTTGGCATAGCTGATGGGAAAGCATTGCAAGTTGATAGCGCCAAAAAAAGCGTTTTAGAGGAAAACGGATATGCAGGCGCAGGCGCTACAAAGTATGCAGCCCAGGATTACACCCTGGATTCCTTGTCGCGCGACCTCGATGGCTTGCGACGAGACCATCCGAGAGCACTTGTCCATCAGGCTCTTGTGTTTGATCATGATACTTCGCCACTAGCAAAAGATATATATCCCGTTCCATCGCCAGAAAAGTCCAGGACAACTACTGTAAGGACTGTCATGTGTGATTTGACTTCTCGTCTGCTAGCCGAGATGACTACCTTCGCAAAGTCGTTACAAGCTCTTCCTTCATTAGACACGCCAAGGGTACATCCAGGATTTACTGCTCTCAATGGAGTTGTTTCTGCATTGCCCGCTCACGTGGCGGGATTATCAAGACCTGGCTCCGGGATCGAGAGCTCAAAATCATTTTCACAAGTCGATGATCGTCCATTACCAAGTCAGAGAATGTCTATGCCAACAAAAATGCCGTTGGGATCTGGCACACAGGCTTCTACCCCTGACGGTCGGGCTACATCTCCACCTAGTGGTGTATGCACCCCTCCGACCACCTTCAATGAGATCAATGGAAGCTCTGCGACCCAGTCATCGCCAAAGCCATCCAGTCATGGCAACTCAAGAGCGGGAAGCCGTGACAGAGTATCCGTCAATGGATTCGCTGCTGGCAATCTTGGGGAGAGGGAAAGAACGAAAGGCAAATGCCGTGTCGGCGTCGTTGTTGGTGCCATGTATCTGCTTGCTGGCCGATGGCCCGATGCTGTTAAAGAGTTGGTACAAAGTGCGATATTTGCTAGAGGCAACAGTGACTATGTCTGGTATGCTAAAGCCATGGATTATATTTTGGTCTGTCTTTTGATGTACGCTTGGGCAGGTATGGATTTTCGTGTAAGCCTCCATAATCTAGATGAGATAGTCTATATAAACTTGCCCACACATCAAGAAATGAAGCTGAGGCATCCAGATACCCGATATACTCTTCCCAAGCAAGGAGAGGCCCAACCCAGGCTCTTCGAAATCATCCGCCCACGCTCCGTGCAATAGCTTGCCCGAACTGAGTGACAGGAAATCTCTCGACCCAGCAGACCGCGCTGCAAATCTTCGAACTCTTACCGGCCTGTTACCGGATCTTGCCAATAATATCCTGAATCTGTACTCTCGAGCTTGGACGTTCACTGATGACAAGATCCCACCACTGGCGTTTTCCCAATCTGCTATCCGCTTTACTAAGCTCCTGAGTTCCATCCACCTATCTAGCGGGACATTAGATGATGTTCTCCTGAGGCATCTGGTACTTAACGCGGAAGTTCCTCTAGTAGAGGGGTCCTCGGCGGAGTCGTCTTCTTTCCTGACAAGGGGAGAGCTCGTCAATCTACTGTTTCGGGCCTATCCTAGACCTCTTTCGGAATCTGCAATGTCTATAGCAGAACATACAGCTATTCTTGCTGCCATCGCCTCATTACTTTCCCAGTTAGGTTATTGCCGAAAGAAGGCGCTTGTTCTGAAAGAGCTCATGGCCGGTCTCCTACCGGCCCTTGTGCAAGCTAGAAAGGATGGAGCAGCTGAGATGGGCGTGCATCCTGCCGCCAGTATTGCAAATCTGAATGCCACGGTCAGGGCGGCATCTTTGGATAGTGCTGGCGTTGCACCAGATGATTCCGAGCAAGGCATGCGTCATCTTCTGTCACTCATTTGCTATGATTATGGTATCAAACTGGCCACATCTACGGGGAATCGTAGCTCTGAGAGGAGAATGACCCAAAAGAAGGATTTATCAGAACCTTCCTCAACACCAAAGATTATTCTACCGGCGGTTGCTCGCGCCTTAGAACAAGCGTCCGCAAAGTCATCTGGATTTCAGGTTTTGAAGATTGATATCTTGAGGTCTTGTATCAACATATGTGAAGCTTTACCCGATCTCAGCGGTGCTTTACGCTTCTCTGTAGACTTGTTGCGAGTAGCTGGAAGTGGCATTGCACCAGGACCCGATGACAGTAATGGCTCGCCTGAGTTGCCTATCGAGGAACAAGTGCGGCTCGCTAATAACATTTCTCGTACACTCAGCGCCGCGCGACAGCTTGGGCTCGAACACCCAGAAGCCGATTACTGGGATGAATTCCTGGTCAGGGGTGTTGAGCTCGTGGACGCCAGTCCGTCGAAAAGCCTACTACCGCATGCGAAGTCTGAATTAGAGATCGTGGAAACAACCGATGCGAAAATGGAAAAGAATCCGTTCATCTACAATCCATTCCTGAAGTCCAAAGCCGCAACCACGGCAGAACCTTTACTGATCACTCAGGAGGAAGCTTTCTTCAGAGTGACCTTACAGAATCTGTACGACTTTGAATTGGCCATAGAGCGCCTGAAGCTCGAGACAGATGGTGTGCCATTCGAAGGCTCCATCCAAGCTACGACAATAGGCCCATATAGAACACAGACTTTGCTCTTGAGTGGTGCACCTCAATCAGCTGGCTCTCTTTCGATCATTGGATGCACAGCTAAAATCAAGGGCTGCCGCGAAAGAAAATTCACCACATTCAGTGATCCATGGTCATTGAAGTCAGATGTAAAGGGCGGACATGTAGTCCTGGCGAACAAGAAAACACCATCGTCTACTGTCTCTGATCCTGGCAAAGGCAAAGCATACCATTCTCCCAAGGGACCTAGTGCCTCTATACTCGCTTTGAACGTCATTCAAGCTCAGCCTAGTGTGTTTATGAAATCTACATCTCTTCCACAGTCGTCTATAATGCTTCTCGAAGGCGAGACAAAGAGATTCAGTATTACTCTTCAAAATGCATCTAGGAAAACTGCTGCGGATCTGTTGTTTCTCTCATTCGAAGACTCCACAGCATCGCAACGACAGTCTGTCCTATCGAACAAGGAGCTCTCTCCTGTTGAACTGTATGAATTAGAGCTTGCATCCGCACATAACCCTTCTTTTCGCTGGGACCGAAATTACCATAATGAGGATGTCAAATTAAGTCCCGGCGAGGAAATGTCTCTCGAAATCGAAGTACGAGGCAAGCCAGGCCTCTCATATGGCACGATTCAAGTTGACTACGGCTACCTTGGGATGCCGAAAGCCGACATCAAAGACAGGTTTTACACTCGTCAGCTCGCTATACCAATCACCGTCACCGTCAATACAAGTATAGATCTTGTACACAACGATGTCGTAATTGTACCAGAAGACCTCTCACTGAAGCAACTACACCACACACAAAACATAAGCGAGACCGACGAATCAAGGCCCGCTGTACCCCCAGAGTACAAAAACCCTCCACCCTCAGACCACCTCCGGCCCCTCCTCAATCTCATCGGCTCGTCATATTCTACCTCCACCCTCTGCCTCCTTCTCCTCGACCTCCGCAACTCATGGGCCACCACTCTCACTGTCACCCTCTCGCTGCTCAGCCCCGATTTCCAAGAAAACCCACCCATCACACACGCCCTCTCCCTCAGCCCAGGAACAACCCAACGGCTCCCCATCCCCATCCCCCGTCTCTACCTCCCAAACATGCATGATACAATCCCCTCCCTCAATCCAGCAAATAAGCGTCAATTTGTCGTCTCGGCCACCAAAATCTCTCCCGAGGCTGAACGCGCTATGCGTAAGGCGTTTTGGTACCGTGAAGCGCTGCTTGAGCGGTTGAAAGCAACTTGGAAGGAGGATGGGACGGGGAGGAGTGGGAATGTAGAACTGAGGGGGCTGAGATTGACTCCAAGGATGGTGGAGGTGCTCAGACTCGAGGAATTGATTGTGAGGATGGCTATCACTACCAACGATGATTCCGGCAATGGGCGAGCAGTGAAAGAGCTCGCACCATCGAAGTTTTCTGTCACAACGTCCACATTCCTTACTCTTCGGACTACTCTCTACAACCGCTCCTCTACTTCCATCCATCCTCTTCTGCGCATGCAACCAGCACTGGCGAACCAGCCCCACAATACTGCCCTCGATCTCAGCAAACGGCTCCTCGTCAACGGCATCTTGCAGCGGGCCCTGCCTACCCTTGCTCCTGGTGAGAAAAGGGAGGTAGAAATGGGCTTCTGCATTCTCAGCGCAGGTCTCTACGAATGGGGTGCCACTGTCGAGGAAGTCAGAGCTAAGGGCTGGACTGGGAGGGTGGAGAGTGGAAGGGCGAGGGCGCAGACGGGGGATTTGGACGTGTTGGGAAATATGGGGAGGAGAATCTGGCATGCGGAGGAGAGATGTGTTGTTGTTGCTAATGAGGGCGATGGCGTTAGCTATGGGTTCTAAGTGAAAACCTCGTTTCTAGACTCTCTTGTTGTTGGTGTCTTAGGAGTCTATGTGGTAGTGGGACGATATATTGTAAGAGTGGTGAGGTGCGAGCAATTATTATCTGCAAAAGAACATGCCTTCAGGCTGCTCCTCTCGCTTTGTTGTTCGGGGTTTATTCCGTGCGATCAGATGACTACGGGTCGAATCCCAAGCTTTCAATTCAGTCGTACCTCTCAGCATCCCCTCGTGTGGCAGGCCATCATTCTGCCACCTCTGCATTCGGCCATCTCCTCTTCAGTCTGGCTCCGGCACTTTCGGTGGGGCTAGACGGTAGGCCTTGTAACTGCCTTCACCAATCCTCGCCGATCAGCTTTGGAAAACTTTCTCTTTGCGAGGGCATTCTTACCGCAGGGATCAGCAACAATAGCCCGTGAGTGGCTTCATTGATGTGAAAGTCTCTGCAGAATTGTGTACTATTATAGAAGCCAGCCTATAATTACGTACACGCGTGATGGGACATGCGACGTAATTACGCGACCGTGAAGACTCTTAAGGCCATGACACCCCAGAAATTTGTTGGCCCATCGTACAAGATGCACATCCCTAAGGCTTGCTTTTTGTTGCTTCAGTTTCAATCATTTGCCCTCGCTCTCGTAGCGCTATCCCCAGCCCAGTCCTTTGCGAAGTCGGCTCTATCTTTACTGCCGCTACACATTACGCCACCGATCAATTCCACCTCTCCTCCATCGCAGTTAAGGTGATTACTGATTGATGACTCGAGATGTAAAAGCTATTGCAAGGAACGCTGACAATACTCAGCGTGACCCCACCAGACCCCTACCTGTACCGGGTAGGGAGTACTCCTATCGTCATCAAATTCTATGACTACCAGGACGGCCTTGATGCGAAGAACGTTGTGAAAGCCGCTGAACTGGGACAGATGGATGCTGGAGCCCACAGATTTACGGCGAGAACAGGAACGACGGCAAGGGATTACACCTATAACGACATAGTATTCTCCATCCATCCGGGGCGGCAAATGACTTGGGGCTATTATTACGCCACTGCTTTCGGGATCATGCAGGTCTTTCGTGATACGTTGAGAAATGAAAGCTCCTTTGAGATTTGGCAAGATGGAGTAGGGGATATTGGATCAGGGGCTATTGTCAATAGTGCATCAGTCAAAAACCAGCGAATGTAGAGCATAGGACCTGGATATTAAAAGTGAGCGTAAATTCAAGGCAGAAGCTATGAGGCTGACGAGATGTGGTGTTCCGTTGTGTGAGATGGAGGATTAATAATCCTCCATCTCACACGTTGTCTTCCTGCTTCTGAGAAAAGGCTGAGCAGTGCAAATAGCAAGGCAGATGTCAGGATAAAGTGTCGATTGACTACGAGAGCTCTCAATAAGATTGACGGCCAAGATATCCATCGTGGGTTGATTGATGGGCAATCAATGCTTCCGCCATGAAGAAGTCGAAGAGGATGCCACTCATAATCGCTGTAAAAGCATCGTCAGAACATTTGACGTTGTCACTACTATCACCGGATGCTAGTCTACACAATTGAACGCTGCAAGAGACAGAAAGGACTCGCCTTCGAATGAACAAATGTTGACAGGAACCATTGCCAGATATCTCACCAGACATGCCCTGAAAATTTGATGCAGCTCCCTATAATTGGAAAACTTCGAAAGCCAGCGCAGAGGCTCAACATGTCAAAGCTTATTAGGCCACAAGGGACCTAATTAGACTGGAGTATTACAGGAGTGCCACAACTCTTGCCGATGTTCTGAGCTGAGTAGACATGATTCTTTTGTATCCCTGGGAGTATGTATGGATGGAAACACAAAGAAAAGCTATCAATCAACGGATTTTTTGAAAGTATGGGGGTGGCTGTCCTAGTTTTGGTGATCTAGGTCTGGTGTCCTGCTTCACTTTGATCTTCCAGGTTCTCATAATCTTTGCGGTATCTATCTACTCTCTTACCTGAGCTATCTATTCAGCACTGGCATAACATGTCGTCGTCGTTCCCAACTTTCGCTATTTTAAGACCATCCACTATGGGCTTTAAGGAGACAGTGGCTGAAGTTTGTAGTGATCTATACCTCTCATCACGGAACTTGCCTAGTGGTAGCAGTCAAAGGGGCGCATTACGTGTTAGCCGTCGGGTATAAGCACGAATAAACGCAGGACATAGGCATTGCGCCTTTTTTAAACTGTGGGAATACGCGACAGCAATCCCAGATGCCGCATTTAACCAGGAGAGGAAGGCGTTCATCCTGCATAAACATCACAATGGCTTTCACAGTTCTGATTGTCTTCCTCCAATCACTTCTCTACTCCTTAGTATCCACGGCTCCATATCCAGTGTTACCCACCATTCTTCCAGCATTACTCTCACAACCTAATTCGGGTCTCAATGTCTCAACTTCGGTCAACCAGAGCTCCTTACTCTCAACGATGTAGGAACATACAGTTGCTCTGCCCTGACATCAGGCGACACGCATGAGGCAGAGATACTAATATCTCACAGAACTACACCACCACCAGATCCCTTCTACTACCGCGTTCGCGGGACCCCTCTTACCCTTGTATTCTCCCATTACGGCAATGCTCTCAATATGTCCGATGCTATTGAGGCCGTGCAAAAAGGATGGTTGCAATCAATGGGCACGGACATCAAAGCTTCAAAACCAGTGGGCACAACCCCAAGGATATACAACTACAACAGTGTGCAATTTCATATCCAGCCGCAGGCGCGGCTGAAGTGGAAGGATTACCACTCCATGACTTTCGGAGTCCTACAGGTCCTGTATCAAATATTGCATAAGGAAACGGAATTCACTATCTTGGGCAACTATTACGAGGGCAATCTTGGGCATGGTGCCGTGGTTAACATAACTTGAGAACGAGGGAAGCTTATGAGTCTTTGAGGAGAATGTTTTCATGCTTTATTAATGATTATAGCACTCTCTGAAAAGCAAGCTTGTTCGTGCATGCACTAGAACAACCATGAACTCCAACGTACAAATGACAGTACAGTTGAGCTGATCTAGTTGAATCATTCATTGTAAGAATGGTTTAGCCAATATTATAAATATTATTAAAACAATTTGTAAAGGTTTTATATTATGGATTATGATTATTATTTTATTTTAATTATATCATAGATATTATAATATTCCCTTATATTATAATATCTTTATATTGTAATTGTTAATTTCATATATTTATAATAAAACTTATGCCTATTGTAGCATTTTTGATCAATAATAATTAATAGTATTAGTAATTGCCTGATTAATTGTTTAACTTAAGAGTACGCCGCGCAACGGGTCAGGTTTTTGTCAGGTTGGGTTCAGATTAGGTCAGGTTTTTCTTAATAGGTTATCAGGTTGAACCTGACCAACCTGCCAAGACCATGACTTTTTATTCAGTCAAATTATCGCTTTCAAAATGTTATAATATGGTGCCATGACACGGAATGCGCAGAGCCGGCGAGTAGCACATACCGGCGAGGATTAGTGACGAGAGATTCGCTGAACCTGCGTGGTTCAAGGAATGAGGTCATGTGA
>QKZZ01002505.1:0-13483 GCA_003521265.1 Cetradonia linearis
ACAGTATTCATCATCATTTTCGATCGCTTTGCAGCATTGCGACACAGTAGCAACAAGTGAAGTGGACTACTTGGGCTATTCAAGAGGAGAAACATCCCCGAGACATATCGGCGTAAATCTCAGGAGGTAACCATATTGCAACTCCTTGTAATTGGCAACAATCGCTCTGATGGCGGACACCGCAGGGCAAAGGTTCTTCTTCACGTCTGAGTCACGAAAATTATATAATTGCACGATCCTAAACCTCTGCACATGCTAATTGACTTCTAGTTGTGCTCTGCCCCCATCAATTTTATGACCATTGAGAAAATCAAGAGAGAAAACGCTGTCTACAAGTACACTACTCCTATCACCTTAACTGTCCAGATGTCTGCTCCATCACTTGTGCCAACGTATATCTTGGGTTATGAAAGTAATTGGTGGAAATTTAACAGGGCAGAATGATCATCTCTCAATTAGAATAGTCCAATCGTCTGATGGAGAGCTTTCATGGAAAGAACAATGTACAATATTCAATGTTTCCACAAAAGTAATGAAAGCACCAACTCACTGAAATATCTACTCCGATTTTATGAAGTGATTACCTCACTAAATGAAAAGCTGTGACCCTGAACTCTTTCCCTTCCCGTTATTCCCGAAGAGGCGGACTACACGTGGACGATAAAATAAGCAGTCGATCTCAACTTTCCCTCCGCACAAACACACGTTTCTTAAATCCATAGTCGTTACAAACTCCGTGTCAATCCAGCCAAAGCAAACATTTCTTTGTATGATGCAGCCTAGTATGCAGGCGAAACCCCTGAGCACCGAAGACCTAGCTTAGACAAACTTGCCTGGGCTGGAATCTAATGTGATTTACACTCTGGCCAACCTCAAGGTATCCCACACCGAGCGACCTATCGCCTAAGATACTGATGCCTCATAGCAGCCAAACATGGTACTACTGTTGGAAATACCACTGCACCAAAAATGCGGCCGCTCCTCAGTGAGCGGTATTGTAGTACTTGTTCTTTTCCAACAACTACGCAGTTGCCTGGGGCTTGTGTAGCGGAATTTCTTGCTTCTGATGAGCTTTAACGACATGAAAACATCGTTCATATTAGCCACCCCCTCAATCACGCCATGAAGCCCGAGTTAACAGCAGTGATCGCCACAAGAGGAGGAACACCCGAGCATCGTCAAATTCGGACTAATACAAGACGTCCAGCACCGCATAGGGTGGGATTGGTGTTAGAGTATGATGATGTTGAAAGAAAGATAGAGGTAAAGCTCGATGTTGCAAAATCCATCGTGATATTAAGAAAGAGGATGAAAGCCAGGAGAAGTATCTAGGTAATTGCGCCAAATTTTGATATGGTTCGATGCTTTATTCTATCAGATATAAAACTCCATAGCTTTCGATCTTGTAGCTCTCCCAGAATTAAGCAAGTCTATCCACATCGTACCACAATCAGAAGCATCACAGTTTGAATTCCGAACCGATGGTCATCACTGCCGCCTTTATCAATTGAGAGGGGGTGAGTACGTCAGACGATCCTACCATCTAGCTACTCGCAACCCATGACACCGCAGATCACGCAGTCCCTTTATCAACAGCGGTATAGTATCTCTACCTGCCGCATGCAGGGAAGTTGAGACTGTTATCTTCTACCGATATTGAAAGGCAACTCTGATGTATGCTGAGACGAGCAATTGGTGAGACGTTAGGGTGTCGGTTGTTGAAGGATTTCTATTTGCTCGTCATTGACATTGAACCCTTCCCACGTCAGCAAGCGATATATGGACCGACTGAGTAGCAAGATTCTGGAATAAAATTGATGGAGTTGCTTTTAGAGAACAAACGAGCTTGCAGCTTGCATCAGGCAGGTATCAATTTGTCGCGACAACTTTCATCCTCTAACTTTCAAGTACCATGCTGCAAATAGCAATGACCGGCACCTTCTGCCATAACATTTCGTCTAAGGTTAAATCAGTCTGGATATTCTAGGTAGTTTGGTGAACGAAAAGCTGGTAGTCGTTAAAAATATTTGCTGGAAGAATTTTTGATTCTACATTTTTCTTACATAAGAGATGATTTTAGGTCGTGGCAACTAAATATTCCTTTCACACCGAAAATTGTTTGACCCGTTTCATATCAGACTACATCAAACTTCCATGGGTCCTCTCTCTGAAGACTCTTCATCCCTTCACATCAAGTGCTTTGCTCAAGAAGCGATGATATTGCTACTCGTCTATCCTGTGAGTGTTATTGCAACACTGCGTGTTTGATATGATCAAGCAAAAGCATTGAAAGGATATTCAGTAGCTCTCTCTAGCCACACCAAGTCAGTATAGTTCCTTACGTTATGATAGGTGACTTTCATCCCATGAACACAGACTGGATAATAAAGATTGCTAATTATTCCTATTACCTTCTTCGCTGAAATTCATGGGCGGGCCTCTAGATCTTCCACAATCTCAACTCATTCTTCATCATCCTTCAACACTACCAGCCAACTGGACGACCTGAACCCGAAGCCATCATAACCCATCAAGGCATCAATGCTACCAATACCACCTCCACTTCCACCTCCAGCAGCAATACCAGGCCATCATTTCATCATAAAAGTTTACAAGATTGTATGGCCAATCTCCCATTATGAAAATCCAGGGATCCTCTTCCCTGGTTCGACGCCGCACCATCAAATGACATTCATAGTATCTGACGATCATCGCACGCTCCTTTCCCTGTCTCGTTCAGACACTGAAATAACTGAAAGAGCTGTCTCGAAGACTGAATTTTCCCCCCAGCACCGCTTCAATACCCTGTGCCATGTGATTCCACAAGGAAGGCACCAGGAAGGCGGCTGTGGCTGGGGCAAGTTCAATTGCCTTTACGATCCTGGGCAGGATAGCTTCTCATGGTTTCAACTTTGCCCTATCAGAAAGGGAGAGTACACGAATTCCCCAGCTTTCTATCATGGATCGACATGGCTTTACATAGAGACATGGCCCATGGGAGAATCGTGATCCAAGCCTTTGGATTTTGTGTATACCGTGAGCCTGGATTGGGGACGAAACTGAAAGACGACAACGGCATAGAGATACTATTCGTGGAGTTGAAGGATAATTCGAGGATTGATTGGTTTTATTGTTGGAGATGGGTGAACGAGAATCAGATCAGATTGAGTGAAAGCGAAAGGAAGAGATTGAGCTTATGAATTCAGGCATATACAAGGAGTCAGTCGGACAAGATGAGGTGGCAATTCGGCTTCACGGCAACAGCGGTATTTAACGGCGAGGTTGCATTGTTCAGCAATATATCGTTGATGCAAGGACGGTGTTGGCTTATGCAGAACAGACCGCAAAATTTTTCGTCCACCACGGAATGCAATGAAGGCACCAACTCACACATATACCTGCGATGATACCTGTGACACAAGTTTTCACTGCATGAGAAGCGTGACCATGACTTCTTCGCCATCTAGTAGCCTAGTATGGAGGCGCAAAGAACATGAAGACAAGAGAATGGCCAGCGAACCTCGAGTGGGCCTCTACATTAATAGACGTTTCCTGCAATGGTGAGTTATCCAGTATTTTGCTCGATTCAAATAGTCTGAATATCATTTCTCATACTTCGCAGACAGTAGCCTGGAATGCCGGACATACCCTATTTTTACAATGAGTTACCCGACGACACAGGCTTACCAGACTGGAGAACCGTTTACACCTGATGAAAAACACATGGAAGCCTGCCCGAGATCTCCTAATGAAGTGACTCCTCCGAGCGAGCTGATATTGCACCCCAGAGCAGCCGAAAGGAACCCGTATCGAGAAAATTCTCGAAGAAATAGCTCCAGTCTCAGATGAAAAGGAGAAGCTTGATATAGATTACGTGACCATCTGGGCGACGATAGACGACGGATCGCTCCATTTGCAGCAGCGGTTACGAGGTCTACATCGAATCCACTTCAGCAATCGTGATATATATGCCAAGGATCACAACACAATATCGGCTCCAAGCGGCAGTGTTGATTCCACAATAGCCGCAGCCCAGGAGAAATCGGAAGAAACAGGAGGCTGTGAAGCTACTGACTCTACTGGGTCGAGTTTCATTGCAAAATTCAACACTGCTACCAGTAAGCCCTAGACGAGCTCGGGTGTGTGGAAGCTAGGATGCAGGAGTGCAAAACAAAGGTTTTAGGGAACAATGCGCTGGAGCCGAGTTGTTGGGGGCTAAGATGCTGGTTTTGGGAGAGAGAAAGTATACGAAATCTGTATTTGCGTGTAAGAGGATTAGGGGCCTTTCTGATGCACAGGAGACTTTGGTAGAGAGAGACTTCTCGTCTGAGATAGTAAAAAGAGAGTCTTTCCGAGAGGTTTCCGAGCTTTCTTCATCCGAGGCCGGGAATACCGATGTACGTAATTGGATTAGTATGAGGGTAGCAACCGATCAGGATAACCAGTTGGCTGACCTTGTTCCGTGTCACTGTAGATACATCAGCAAGGGTACATATGACCATCTGGGTTAGACAAAGCTGCAGATACCATACGTTAGCATTCATACGGAACGGTATGACCCTAGTTTTCGTCCTATGCCCCAACCCCAGGGAGCTGAATGCTCAATTCTTCCGAAGTCTTGAAAATGCGATTTCCCCAGACCGAACGCCTTCACAACGAAGGCAATACAAATAGATCTTAGCTCTCGTCATAGCTCATCGAACTATCTTGAACAAAGATGAAAGATATCCCGTGACAGTTCTTTTCACCATGCCAACCAAACCCGAGAATAGCACACAGAGCGTCGCTGGCTCTACCCAGCCCCAAAGCCCAGCCCCGGAAATAGAGCGAAAAGTCGATGTTATTTACAAGCTTGTATGGAGCCATTGCTCCAACCCCAGCATCCGTTTCCCCGAGGAATGCAAGATACTGGACAATCGCGTCCACATCACGGGTCCCCACAACTTTTCAGAGGACAGCGATGAAGACGACGTAGAAGGTTCGCTTTTATTTGGAGATGAAGAAGACAATTTGCAGATTCTACGGCCATGGCAGAAGAAATCCGTTCAGAATCACTTCAATACGCAAATACCCTGCGAATTTCACCTAGGCTACGGACCATTTAGTATCAACTTTAGGTGCAAGTATGATCTTACCTCTGACACTTATAGAGATCTAACGCATATTTCGGGATTCATTGACTGGGACGATGGCAAAGTGGTTAGTATTAGGGCCGGAGACCTTGGAGGGATGAGTCTCGGCATTCCCATGAGAGAATTCTACGAAACAAAAGTGTTGTGGGTGAGAATGGATGGTACTTACGAAGAGGAGCGAGGGACGTTTGACTTGCTCTTTAAGAAGAGCGTGGAAGGGGAAGAACCTGTCATATCAGAGGCGGAGATGAAGGGTTTGGAAGCGAAACCTGGGCTTGATTTGAGCACTGGCTGTTTAATTCAGCCGATCACGGAAGCAAGCAGTTAAAGGTCTTGTAGAGCGTCTTTCACTGCCGGGGATCTCCTATCTGGTATTGCGTATGTTTTGAGCACTTCAGTTGATCTTTTGCCGATTTATCGTAAGATCTCGAAGACTCCTTGAATTAGGCAAAGCATCCATAGGTGCAATCCTCATCCAGAAAAGCGATTTAATCTTTGCAAAGCATAGAACTGTCCCCAGACCACGCTGGGCTGAGCTGGCGTGTCTCCGTTCGGCACGTCAAGTGAGGATTTTGGTATCAGAAATACACATAAGAGATTTTGACTAAGACAAAAATTTTCTATGACTAGAGACTTAGCCGGATCTGCTTTCATCAATGATGGCCAAAAAGATGCTTTTTTGCAATGGACATGGCAGTGGCAGCAGCCTGCGCTTTCATCTTCGCTTCGAAGGCAGCTTGCAGCTCAGCTTGTCTTGTTTCTGGAAACCGATGGCTTCTGCTTTGGAATCTACATATGCACGAGTGAATTTCTGTATTGGGCAAATCTAGACCAGCGAATGTAACATACCTTTATCCTTGGGCAGCAATTCCATCAAGCACAAGTCATAGTGCTCCAGTGGGTTGGCGAAGTAAGGATTCACCATCATCATGTGTGCGGTGACCATTGGATCTTTATCAATGAGAATATCGTGGGGAAGACCTTCTAGTACTTGGAATGCTTCGACAAATCGCCGAGGTTTTATTCCTGCAGTGTAGGCCAATTTCACGGTTCCAATGGGCGAAGTTCCGGCACCATTGCCTGTTGTGAAAGTTGGAGGGCCCTCAGGGCCTTCATAAGGGGTCAAGTCCAGGCCTATGAACGTTTAGTCCATTCGCATAGCCTATGGGAAGCCACATGCAAGGGGGACGCACCTGTAACCTTGTACATTATCCTAAGACATGATGTTATCTTCAGCCCCAGAATCAAGCTTGGCTTTCATGTATATAACTCCACCGTTTGTATCTTCCATCCTAAGCTCGACAACTATCCAATCGCCTACGTCCGCAGTCTCAACGTGATCGTACTGGACACCTCGTATGGATACTTGCTCCTCGTCCGGATATTGCTCGCCTGGACCCGAGGACAGTTGTGCAAGTAGTTTTTTCGTGAACATCATTCCGCCGTCGTGTAGGTCTGAATTGCCGAGGCCTCCGAGATTGATGTTCAGGTTGATATTTACGTCTAAGGACTTGGCCGCGGTTTGCTCATCATCATCGTTGTCTTGTGGGTCTGGTGGAGGGCCCGGGTTATCGTCATTATCGTCGTCACCCTGCTGTGCGTCCGATATCCCTCTCTCATTTTTTCCAGCGTCATTGTCGTCATCGTCTTGCTGTCCCTGTTGCGCCTGCTGCACCTGATTATCATCGTCGTCATCATCCTGTTGTTACCCTTGCTGACTCGGCTGTTGGTAGCTATTGATGTAGTCATTCTCCTCATCTTCGTCCTCCTCCCGCTTGTGTCTATGATGTCGATGCATTTTGTGACCTAGTGCACAGAGAAAAAGAATTAGGCTCCTTTAAGCGATTACATCAGAGAATCAACAGCGTGGAGTTCAAGGATTCAAATCACAAGCAGAGGAGGCAGACTGCAGGGAGTGAACGGCTAGTTTATAGATGTGCATAATGGCTATAAGCCATTTGCTTCGTCACTTTCCTGTGATCGCGCCTTAGCGTTCATTTGCTTACTGCAAAGCCACTCAACAGCCTATAGGAAGCGAGAGAGGCGGTCAAGTCTGTTGCAGGCTGCATGTGTAGCGTCCGTCAATACAATTTAGGGCCGCATTGCGGCCGATTTGATAAGCTGAGCCCCCAGCATGCGAGTGGGTTTTAGGGGCCAATACGCAGGCTTCAAATCCCGAAAGCCACAGATAACGGCCTGCAACAGTCCCCATTCAAGAATGGCAGGCGTAGACCACCATGAATCACTACCTGTACCTCCAAGCACTCGAATTGGGATGTTCCAGGCAACAATGGTCGAGGAGAAAGTCCCCAGTAATCGAAGCTCCGCACGAAGTTATTCCTCCCTCGCGGAAATTCTTGGCAATCAAGATGGCTTGGCGATATACCGACGTTTCGCAACTCTAAACGCGCAAAATTTGCTATATCTGCAGTCTGAGCTTATAAATCTGGAGGACGAGCTCAAAAGGCTTGTCCTCGCAGATAGCAACTCGGATGATGAGCAGCGGCGTGTGTTCCAGTCCGACATTGGAGCCCTGAAAAGTGCCCCTGCGGATGCTGCAGCAGGCAGACAGTGGAAGAAGATCCTTGAGATTAGGGGAAAGCTGAAGGAGTACAGTATATGATTAGGCATCGCTTAGGTCGATATTTGATTACTAACGACTAACGATCTCCAGATGAGGCTTTGCTCCAACAATCTCAGCTCTATCAACTGACCAAAGCGAATACCCATGATCTTCGGGTCCTACGAGGATGGTACAGCGATCCAGACTTCGGTGCCGAGTTCTTGCCGTGGCCAGAGGGCAAAGCCTGGAATGAAGAAATGACAGAAGACCTTGTAGCGCTCTCGGTGCGGAAAACAAACGGGCATGTCTTCCCAAGATGGGTTACAGAAAGGATTATGGCTGGATACCACGAGAAGATAGGCTATAAGTTCAAGAAGAGCGATGAAAATGGGATATCCGTCTACCGAGACTCGAAGATCAACGCTACAGCCAGCACGATCAGTATCATCCTTTCGTCCCTCGTACCGCCTGCCTCTATATTCGCCCTATACTACGTCAATCACACACCGGTACGATTGGGTCTCATCATGGTGTTCTCTGCTATACTCGCTGCCTGCCTGGCTATCTTTACGTCTGCAAGAAGGGTGGAGATCTTCGCGGCTACTGTCGCTTTGGCATCAGTGCAAGTGGTGTTCGTCGGAATGAACAACGGTGGATCAACAATCCCTTAGTGCCTTTATATGATACACTCGAGATACTTGAGGCGAGTGCCACACCGCCTCAACAATTCAAAGGTACGAAAGCTACATGGCTGTAGGGAACCAGACTTCTAACCAAAGAGTTCGTATCTGTTGCAACGTGAAAAGGCTTGCTTAAATCTATGAGAGCCATGGGAGTAGACCTTAGATAATTTTCCTTAGTAAAAAATAGCGAGGTCTTTGACGAACACAATGATGGAATCGCCCGGGAAACAAACGAGCTTGCAGCTTTGCAAACAGGCAGGCATCTGGCCGTTGCATCAGCATCACAGGTCCAAGAACTCTGGTGATAAGGAATATCATGGAGTGGGGTTTCATTGCTCACCCCACCGATAACGGTCGGACTTCCTGCCGGATCCTCTCATTTCAAATGTTGAAAAGCACTTTCTTCTATCCTTGCATGAATTTTCTTGACAGGCGCCCCTGCGCACAACCTCCTGGACACGGAATGGACGTGCCTTATCGATTCAGCCACAACAGGGATGCGAAAGCAGGAGTCGAGGATATAGCGAATATGGTATTTAGCTACCCATGAGATTGATATTCCATAAGCTCCACTTTCGCCCCTCGAACGGTCTGATTTGAATCACTTGTGTTCCTTGACGTAACAGTGAAAGGTGAATTATCTGATGGTGTCGGTCCGAGAAAGCTATGGCTACTTGTATCTAATGGGACATAGCAAGATCTTTGACAATAAATGATGGAATCGCATAAAAAATAAAACCAGTTTGCAGCTTGCAAAGGGGTAGGCATCAAAGACGGGTATCGGTTTGTTAAAACACAATGGCGCATGGTAGTAGAGGACGGTTGGCGACACGTTGGGTTTGTTGCCCGAAGCCAAGTTGTAACATATGTGTCATGAACATTGCCGCGATTCTCCAACAGTTATGGTGGATGGTAAAGGCATGAGAAGGGCCACTTCCGCCATCACCTTGGCCGCTATACTTATTTGAGCGCTTTAAGGTATCCTATTTGTTGTTGATTCGTTTGTATGCTTTCCGTTTGTCCTAGACTCTTAGAGGTATGTCCAAGATCTTGTTTGTAAACGTGTGCTAAGCTTAATTTGAAATATAGAAGCTAGAGCGCTGTGAGGAGGAATTGCTTGCTTGAGCTTGTATGACGAGGGTACCTTTCCCCCATTGAAAAGTGAATCTTTGAAACTCCTGGACATATGATTTGGTTGGCTTTGTAGATCAGACTACCCACTACCGACTGCAATGTCGAGAACATCTTAGATTGTATTTGATCATAATTTTTCTGTTCTGGTTTCAAAAGATTCCGTAGCAATTACTCTAGGTGGAGTGGCAGAGTGAGCGCAACGTTTTCGCCGTTAAGGGCGGGTTTCTGGAGGGCCAATTCATGTCCAGGGAGCAGTTGGATATGTCGTTGCTCTCATGCCAGAAAGTGGAGAGCTGCATTCGACTTTCTTCCTTGCTCTCAATTCGGCCGTTCTCAGTCAGACACTCCTGGTTCTTCGTTGGTCATATGCAAGCCGTGCACGCTGACTGTACGCCGATTGTGCGAAAGATGACACAACATGTGGCTTACCCTATTGCTGAATCTTCTCTAAGAACAGCGCAAGAGACCTTACAACGCTATACCAATAAGGTTCACACCAGCGCCTTTCCTCGATCAAGTCCCCGTCAATGACAGTGTATTTCCGGCACAGTTCCAGGTTTCGCGATTGCCGATCTCCTAGCTTTCAGTTGAGGCTAGCAATGGTGCTTTGGGCTTGGGACTTTGGACTTGGGCCTAAGATCGATCAATCACGCCAGCACGGTAAAGGCGAGTCAAGACGGCGTTTGTAAAAGTACCTCGTTGGTGGCCAAAAACCCGGATTAATGTACGGAAGTGCTTTTGAAAATATGACCACCGCCTTCTCTAGTAGTATAGTCGAACACGGAAAGCCTTATTGTAGGCGTCCCACGCCCGCCTTCCTTCTTCAACCGAATGTGAAGAAGCCCGGTTACGGGTCACAGCGATGTGAAACTTGCAATGTTTGGGAGGTTCTTGACCTTGACTGCATAGACCATCCCAAGGACTGAAGAAGATAGACAACGTGGAATGCTCTCTTCCTCAGAGACAGAATCGCGGCGTGTTCGTCTTGCTGCCAGGACCAGTCCTCGATGCTGTACTGGCACTGTTGGAGCTCTTGTAAGTATCCCAGCTAATACTATCGAAACTGTGACTGTGAAGACTTCAAGTGAATCACTCATGTGTTGGGGTTGGAGTAGGAGACAGATTTTGTCTTATTATACCTGCATTACAATCAGATAAAGCTTTTGGATATGCAAGGGATGACATATCATGGTGGTCTGTAGATATGAACGATGAAAGCATTAGCTAAGTCTTTTGTAATTTGTTGTTCGTGGAGTTTGCCGTCTCGCTGCCCGTCCCGCTGTTGTTAGGGGTTTCACAAAATCTAAACATTCTTCTGCGAGACCGAACTTGGACTACTAACCCCTACAAAACACGCGCTTTTTCACTGAAAATCGCAGATGATCGTATTTATCTAGGTAATCCTTGTCTCAAAAGCCTCCGTAAGTGCTGCCTGGTCGCTAAAAGTCTGCTTTTGCTAGTGACATTTTGCTAACGGTCTAGCTCGCCAGCCTTACAATGTTTTTGATCCAACACTCATATACGTTTGTTCACAGCGATATTCCTCAGGAAGTTAGCATTCATAAGCCTGAGAAAAAGCTCAATATACACCACAACAGCCTAGACATGAATGGGAACGTCCAATGTACAGGAGATATCAAGTGGCGTGGTAGATACGCCACATTGATTTGTAACTCAGGTGGCGGCGCGAACATGTACCAGAACTTTTTGCCGGTCTTTGTTGGTTGTGGTTGGAGGCATTTCGCAACTGACAAGAATGGCGAATTCGATCTGATTGTCGAATTCGACGTGGATGATATCCATGTCGTGTTGATCGCCAGGAGGGATAGTCCCATGGAGTAAGAAGATGAGGAGGAGGAAGATGAGGATCAGATGCTTTTAGATGAGGAAAGGCAGTATCTGGGCTTGTAATAGGTTGAAACTGGTTCTTTCCTGCACTGGTAAGAACTCAAACGAATCAAAATCTACTCCATGAGGGGCTCTGCTAATCGGTATCTAGTTTAGCACCTGGAAAAATAGCCTAATAAGAACTTTGACTGCCGTTTGAGTTTGAATTCCTTCTCTTAGATACCCCAGTGCTTTGATTTGATGCTAAGAAAAGGGGGCAGAAAATTGGTAGAATGTGGATTAAATCTGTGAGAAATATGGCCGGCGGCCACCTAGAAGGCTGATGAATCGGACTTTGTAACTGTCCTCTTTTCAGTAATTGAGCTCCTTTTTCCTTAATTCCCTGTCTTTTCAATGTAATATAAAGCCTGATATGAGGATAAGCGGACTTCAGCCACGACTATGTTTAATACTTTTGATGGTCACTATCCCAAAACCAGGATGAAATGGCCTAGCAGAGACTATTGAGCATGAGCATTTGTTGTCATCTTAGCGCGTTCAGATCTTCCAAATCTTGCCACCCTGACTTTGGACGAGCGTTTGCAGCTCATGGGGAAGCGCCGCTCGGACTAATTCTAAAAGTAGTCTTTAATCTCATCGATTGCGGTATCTATTCTGTGACAACGAGGCTTTCTCAGCTGTTATATGATGGAGGCAGTAGTGATCTGCACTTCGTATTTAGGGTACGGACCCTGTATGGCGCCAGCAGTAGATAAGTTTTATTTATTCTAAAACCGATTCAGTACCAAAAACATCTAATACCCGCCCAGCCCATCGCCAAAAGGCGGATCATGCCCTTGTTGAGTGTAAAGGAAATTCCTGTCTGTAGTTGGACCCTGCTTTGGTATCAATCCTAATTGCGGTGTACAAGATATTACACCTCAACCTACTCCAGTCCATACTTTCTCATAGCTCTTTTTGCCCGGGGGCACCGCGCGCACCTCAATCAAAAGTCGCACGCGATTCAAACAAACAAATTACATAGCCAGAACAGCCAATGCGCCCACAAGCCCAAGTCCAAGATACACCTTCAAACCAGTAGACCCGACCTTGGTCGCCGCACTCGCCTTTGTCGCAGCGGTGCTTCCCCCGCTGCTTGTGCCGGTAGCAGTGCTGCCGCCTGCAGTGACTGTAGCACCAGTCGCTGCTTTAGGCGTAGAGGTTGGTTTTGGTGTCGCACCGCCGACTTTAGCACCACCGAAGTATTGCGCGCAGGGGTTGGACATCGTGGTGAAGGATGCCAGGTTTCCTGGCGCTGTTGCGGAAGCTAGGAGATCTGTGAGGGTGTTAGTGTTGTTCCTGGCCTTGAGTGTGATATGTGGGGGGTAGTAGCAACGTACCAGCGGTATTAAGACAAGCAGGAGCGCTTTTCTCAAAGCAGCTCTCAAGGCTCACGGCGTATATGCTTATACTGGTACAGCAGGCGGCGTCATAGTCAATCGTAGCGGCTGTATTGCCCGCTTCGGCGGCGGTGATATAGGAGGTTATACAGGCGGGGAGTTTGGATTGGAAGGCGCATTTGGAGCCTAGGGAGATGAAATCTGACTGTGTCAAGGTCAGTCCTCTATTTGTGACGTGATAGTGAAGAAATGCATGAGCGCGACGTAAGCAGAATGATTGCAGTGCCTAATTGAATCACAACACAATGTGCAGGCACTGAGGGTGGAACACCTAATTGTGCTGTGGCAAATGTACAGATGGAGCAGACGATGACTGACTTCAGGGCAACCATACTCGGTTGAGGCGAGTAGACTACCAATGGCAGCCGCATTGGAGTTGAGAGAAGCCAGAGCGGTGGTGGGGAAGGCCGGTATAACATTAGATGAAGCGGCATCAGCCATTTTGATTTGATATGAAGAACAATTGATCAGAGGACAAAGTAGATGGACTGAATTGGAAATGAGATAGGTGTTACAGAGATGGAAAATGGCAGAAATAATTTGACTCAAACTGGCAGGATACAGGGGCTTAAGATCAGGTGGAGTGGGGGCCGGTCTCCGAGGCTGAGCCCGCGGAGTTGTCGTTAATGGTCTCGTTGGGATGGGGCCAGCGACGAGGTCCACCTGTACGTGGTGCTGGCTACG
>QKZZ01002509.1:212-13107 GCA_003521265.1 Cetradonia linearis
ACCGGGCGCACTCCCTATCCCTCGGGAGCACCCGTAACAATAGGCCACTTATCTTTATATATACCTGCCACCTGTAAGGGTTAATAGAAGTGAGCGCAATCCATATTAATAAAGGCCATCATAGGATATAAATGTTAAATGTGTTAAAAGGATAAGATGAAATCTAATCTTTTTTGGCTAGGAAGTCTAAAAAGGAAATTCTAGGTGAAATGAGAGGATAAGTAAAGGATTATTATATATCTTAAACTGCTAAATAATTTATTATAATTTCTTCAGCTAACAAACTTTATCAATTTCTCCTCTCCCCATCAAGATCATTGATTACCAATTTTTAGGCATTTACCTTATATTAAGTTGCATGCCCTGGTGCAGCTATTAGGCATTAAATCCTTATATTTAATCTATATTTTATACAAACTAAGCTTTCCCTGCCTATTAATATCCCATATAACTTATTAGTTGCTATGCCCCTTAGAGATATCCATATTTAAGTAAGTTCATTAGCTGAAGTGGTCTAGATTTTTAAATTAAGACTTTATAACATATTGCCTGTACTGCACCTTTTATAATTTTTAATGAAAATCATAATTAACATTTTAAGACCAATGGGGTAAAGTCCACTGGCAGATGAAATAAATAATAATTAAAAAATTTAATAATAAACTTTATCTATTTTTAAAATTTTGCATTATTTAATTACCACTCCTTAGAAATCTTGGGAAAATTATATTTTAATTAAAAGTTATCTTAGCTTCTATTAGCTGATTCTTTATATTTAATTCATCCATCACTTATCCCCTAAAAGTTCCACCAATGCTGGATGCAAAGGATAAATGAGATTATATTTTTAATTAAGATAATATAAGCTGGCCAAGGTGTAGTAATATTTAATTTTTAAAAGGGAATAACTTAGATGGTGTATATTTTAAGGATATTTTTTTAATTCAAGTAATGCTAAGTGTTATGGCTATTATTATATTAAACCAGCTTAGCACCTGAAACCCATATTTATTAAATTTATAGAAGTGACTCAATAATTTTAGGCTGGGTTGATGTAAGATGTTACGGGTGAGTGCGGGGCATGACCCATACTGCAGAGTTCTTACACAGAATGAGGAATGAGGTCAGGTGACCATGCCAAGTCTTGGTCATGGTGGTTGCACTGGTAGATAGGTGTTGACCAGAGGTGACCAGGCAACCTAGGTATAGTGGTCACACTAGTAGACAGGTGTTAACTAGGAGCAACCAGGTAACCTAGGGGTTGCTAATTAAATACAAGAGGAAAAGGTTTTCCTCTGTTGCTTTTCTTCCTTTATGTTTAACTTATGTAATTGAGAAAAGTCTTAGCTAAAAACAAGTTGACTATTAAGATCCTTCCTTCAATTACTCCCTGTGTGATCCATCTAATAGGAGATCAACCCTTCCCCATTACATAAGAGCTGTGGGTAAATTATTATGAATCACTTAGCTCTAAGCCTATGTGTTGGTGGCATAGCTAAAGGAACTTTAATTAAAATGTAAGACATTTCTTCCATTAATTGGCTGTTATAAGTATAGGCAATGTATATTAGGCAAACATAGCTAGATTATAAAGTGTAAGGATGATATATTTAAGGATAATAACATAGTTAGAAAAAGTAGAAAAAAAACTTTTAAAGGCGGTTTTGATGTTTGGTATATTAATAAAGGTAAAGTTTTAAAGGCATCAGTAATTACAATAGGAAGAGGGCTTAATAGGGAGTAAACAATTTTTTTAGTAAATAAGCAATATTAAAACTGAAATGATTTATCACAGCTGTTAGCCTGATTCTAGGTATAAGTAAAGTTAATAATAAATGTGATAAAAGTAAATCTGGCAATTAAAGGTAAAAGGGGATGGCTGGACATTAAAGAAATAGAAAGAATGGAGGAGGTTGGGAGAAAAGAAAAGTTGGGAAAAGATGAGAGTGGCAGATGGTATTTATGCTTTGGCAAAGCGGCGCCCGCGGCGCCTTGCCCAATTAGGGGGACGCCAAACCCGGCCGGGCCAACACCCACAAATATATTACCTTCTAAATTTTACAAATTTTTAAAAAAATTAGGAGCTACTAAATACGTATAATATAGCTCCTATGTAACTTAAGGTATTAAGTTATATTATTTCGTACTCCCTAGCCAGTAAATAAACTTAGCTAGCTAAATTATAATTTTTATAAAAGTTAGGTAAAATACTCGCTTATAGTTTTACTAATTTATTAACTATTATATTTTAATATTACTATCTATAGGAGGTCACCTATCCTATAACGGCCCCTATTCCTTAGATTCTAAAGGAGGATCAAAACTCATTTATTAGGTCTATATAGTTATAATATGTTCCTATTCCTCTCCAGGAACGACTACTTATCAAAAGTAATAACTTGTACTACCCTCAAGCTCCACCAAGTCTAATTCTTTACTATCTAGCTCCGCAATGTTAATTGGCTCAGCAGCGAGCTCAGCTTGTGCAAACTTTCGTCTTATGTTCTCCGCTGAATCTTTTAGTACTATCGTCCCCGGAGGACCTACTTCTACTGGAACAGACTGAGGACTAGGACCGTTACGAAATCGACGCTCGATTCCTCTCAGTCCGTCTCTGGACGAGTCTCCGATTATGTAGTCTCTCTCCGAATATCTAGATATCGAGTGTGCATGTTGGGGGCCTCGAGGAAGAGTAGGAGGCGTCCAAACCTTGCGCCGAAGTTGTTGACTAGGGGTTCGAGCAGCCCATCGATTAGAGTTGGTAACGATATGCTGACGGGCGTCTGTTAGAACACATAGTTAGTTCTGTCTCAGAGCAGCTTTAGAATAGAAAAGCCTGACTTTGTTTGGGGTCCTCATCTTGCAGTAACGACCGGGGGAATCTACTAATTGGATACGTTCCTTCCGCGCCCATGCAAAGCAAAATTTCGGTATTAGCGATCTTGTCGGAGAGCTCCACATTGATATGGCTCATTTCAAATTTCCCCTTCCGGATCATGGTATCAATTACATCCGGAGTAATGATTGCTTGCTTAGCACTATGTCCCTTGTGCTCTTCTTGAATAACGAAATATAAATCATAGCCTGGCTGCCATCGACTCTTCATTAACTTTCCAAGCTCACTAACTTCTGCACTTCCCGAAAGTAGACGGCAATATATATGTCCTGTCAGTAGATGTCAGTGAATGTCCGGAGAACCAATGTCCAATAGCTTACCCTTGCAACAGACGGAACCGTCCTTCATTATCTCTATACCGTGCGATGGTAGTTTCTCAAAGTAAAAGCTCGAGGCGATCAGTTGAAGTGCTAGCATCTGAATCTGATTCTCGGAGCTCAGCTTCTCGCGAACTATCCCCTGAATTTCTAGCATTCGGTTAACATCATCCAGTGATGGAGGATCCTCCTCAAGTTGAGGATTAAGGCGCACATATCTGGCTCGGTGGTTCTCCGGAAGTTGGATATTGTCGATGTAAGCAAGCCAAGCCTTTTCGGAGTCTAGAGTGGATGCTATATGATCAAGAGCCAGTTTATACAATGCCTTTCCGTGTGAAAATACGCCTAGTCGAGATGTGGAGGATCTTGGCAAAGTAGGGCTATTGGTTGCACAGAAGGAAGTACCAATAGAGACAACGAGATCCGGCCATTCGTTCTCCAAGTTCGGCCAGATTAGCTTGCGTTCTCTGTCGGCAATTTGTACTGGATTGTTATGGTAAATAGCACCATCGGAGTATACCTGCTTCGAGGGTGCGTGGCACAAAGGCTTGAACATTCGAGGCGCGGCTGAAGTGGCTCTCGCGCTGTTACCTGTCAGCGCTAGCTATAAGTAATACGTTCGCCCTTTCCTTACGCTTCCCATATCTTGAGCTCTAACGTGGACTTTTCCGGTCTTTGAAAATGATAAGGAACTGTTACAAGTCAATATAATAGATAATGGATGTAGAACGGAGGAGAATTGTGTTACTGACTCTTTTTCCGGCAGAGACGATTGTAATTTGCGAGAACTACCGCTGATCCCGAACCTAAAGTTGCAGTCACAGCTACTTTCACGTCTGTTCCACAGGATGCGAATGTTCGTGGACCTCCGAAGAGATACTCGTGCTCCGAATACGCACCGATCAATGCTTCCTCAAGCGGCCGGGTCTCGTACTTTGAGTGATTATAATTATCGACAAGCCAGCCAATACCTGGGATGGTGCCGCCATGGCGTCGTGTGAAGGCTTGTTTGCATAGGTCCTGAAAGTGTTCAGTACTTTCTTCAACTGACCACTTCTTGGCCGCAAGCCCAAGGGCAATTAAGCCTCCGGTGCTAGGTAGATAAGTGTAAGCATCCATATGAATTTAGCCAGGAGTGGAGCACAAAAGAAGTATACCTAGTCCCAACAATCAATTCGAAGAAGCATTGGATAGGTAATCTACCACCCAACGCACGTTCTATGTGCCTTAAGATCTCCAATTCAACAATACCTCGAATGCCTCCTCTGCATAGCCTGTTAGCATTCTATGTTTGGAAAGGGTCGCTATGCTCTACATACCCATCGAGTGTCAAGATGCGGACCCCCGCACTCGCAGGTTTCAGGAAGAATCTGCATGAGTTACATCGTGGTCGGATCATAGATTCTAACGGGCAGCCAACTATCTCAACGAAGGCCCGATCCTGAACTTGGCCATACGCCTGCAGACAAGATGTACAGAGGATATGGCCACATGGAAGGGCATGCTCTGGTGGCTCGAACAAGCAGGAAAAGCATGTCGTATGGCTGGTAAAGGCGTCTGCTCGACCTCTCGAGGAATTTTTATAAGTAGAATGATTATAGAAGTGAACCATCACCTGATCTTTGTGGATTTCGGCAGCGGCCCGCTCCTCGGATTCGCGGCTTCCATGGAGTCTTGATCGAAGTGTCTTGAGCAGCTCTTCCAGATGCAGATAAACATTGCCCTGAAATTGCTCTTGGTGAGACTTGAATGAGAAATCCGAAACGTAATCGCCTACGGCCAAGACTTTACCATTTTTGAGCTGATGGCCCTTAGAACCGTGCTACCGGGGGGGGGTTCATTAATAATTACGGTCATGTACTAAAGATACAGTGATTTTCAAACTTACACCACTACGTACGTTCACACATCTAGCGCCCCCGCCAGGTTTAATATATTCACAGGGCCAATGCCGGTCACAGAAATTTTCTAGGGCAGCATCTACGTGGTCGAGGTATTGGGGGAAAATCTGGTCGGCGGTTCCTATGGATGATGAGAATATGTCCCAAGTCGCTCGACTACCACTTACCTCTGATCTTCGACCTTGCAGAGTCCAACATGATACAAGAAGCGACCATGTAGCTAAGTTCCGTGAATATGGTTTGTCCATCGATTGCATTCTCCCAGACTTCCATCAGGTTGATAGCGAGCTTCAAGATGTTCCCTCCAAAGTCAAGTGGTATAGGACTGTTAGTGAAAGATGCCTGCACGAAGTCGAAAGGGCTGTCAAGGTCGCACGCAAAATGATCAAAGGCAAATTGTAGGTAAGGTTGTAATTCGTCCGCATCAAGTAACATCCGCAGTTCCGCTTTCTTTTCTCTGGCTAATTCGCATGCTGTTTTAATGTCTAGGTAGAGCTTGGCTATTTGATGGTGAATCAAATTTGGCCGACCGCTAGTGGGAATTCGTACCACTCTCACAGACCGGTAGTACGAATTCAATAGTTGTTCGACTGTTTCAATCTTCCTATTTCGTTCACGCCAAAATTGGGCATACTTTTTGAAGGTGGCATTTTGGAAAACGGTTCTAGACAAGGATTCCAGGAGGACAGAAGTAGCTGTCGTGGTGTCCCATAGTGCTGGGTCAATATCATTCTCTGAAGCATTGAGGACAATGATGGCATGTGGCAGCACTGGCTGGTTCGACGACTTTTCGAGGGCAGCTGCAGCCCAATTAACCAACTTTTCGAATACGCTCTCAATGACTCTGTGATTATTCGAGTTAGACCACCCGACAGTCAGAAGTCAAATCATCACAGACCTGGGGTTCTTGAGAACAAAGACAACCACGTCGGAAAATGTATAGAGTAGACGTGGATAAAGGTGTGTGACCGCAAATTCCCTGCTCCGTTTGACTGTTGTATCTGCCCATGTTATCTCCCTCTCTGAGGTGTGATGGATCTTTTGTATATTCTGCTCGAAAGGCCCGATGCTGCCAACCTTGGACGGCTTTTCTTTCCTCTTCAGCCGTGCTCCAAGCGGTTGTCTCTCTCCACCTTCCAGTCCTTCGCAATCGGCGTACAGTATGGGATTATTTGAGACGGAGGTCTTGGGATCCGAATATAGATGTACATCTCCCGAAGTCGGCACATCAAGTCCAACGGAGCCTACCACTGGGGTGGGAAAACGCTCTGTATCTCGAGTACTTAAATCGATGACCAATTTGATAATGGTACTTTTGCCTGCGCCTTTGCTACGTTAGGTTAGTATCATGCAAAAGCTCTCCTGACACTTACCTGTTTGACCGACGAATGATACAAGACTCGGAAATCGATGATCGCGTACGCCTGGCGTCCAGTCGGAGCCATTGTGTGAAGATTGATTTAGCGTATCAGTCATGAGGCTCGGGTATCTTCCGTAGTCGCGGAATGAGGGAAGTTCTGAATCTTCCCTGATGATACCAAACCATGTAGTGTCCTCGTCTTTCTTGTGCAAAATATCTTGCTGAGTAAACGTCGCCCTTTCATCCAGTACAGCCTTGATTTTCATAGCTGCTTGAAAGTCCGTCTTCTCATGCGGTATGGCTCCAGGAGCCAGACGCCGCTTCTTATGTGAAACCTGGGACTGCCAACAATGGTCACAAAACGTACCATCACAGACGTTGCAATAACTCCGATCCGGTCCAGATTGATCACATTGTTCGCACAAACGGTGGCCCGAGTTCTGACGGCTTGGCCTACGAGACTGGGCGCGCTTTCCGCTAGTATCACAGAGATCGTCAGCTGGTCAGAAACTCTGGCTCGAGAGGAGGTTCGAACGAACTCAATAGATCTGCCAGCGTTGCTATTCCACTCTGCATCTAGTCGACGGGCAAGCTGCTCATCCGACTCTCCGTGAAAGCTTGCCTCGTCTAAATCCAGAAGGCTTTCCTTCGCTTGTAAACGATCGAGCCTAGATCTCTATCAGATATGTCATCAAATTAATGATGTTCGCTGCAATCCCACGTACGGTCTGAATGGAACATTGCTCACTCCAGGGTCTGCTGCTGGCCCTCCAGCGTGTAATTCACCAGCACTTGATTGCGCATTGCCATGTTGAATCGGAGGGCTCGGTGGTCGAGAATTCAACTGGATCAGATCATCTTCGGCTTGTAGCTGGCTAAGATCGTAATAATGACTTAGACTTTGCTGATGGCGGGAGGGCAATGGCTTCAAAAGTCCATCATCTCTGTTTGAGGAAGACGAATCTTGAGGTAGATAGCCCATGCCTCCGATCACATAATGCACAGAGGAGTAGTATTGTGTAATTCAAGCTTACATGACGGAGAAGATGAAAATGAAGGGAGGGATTAATAATTGAGAGGTTCGGGGACTCGCGACGAAAGTGGCCTTTCAGCCTCATCTGCCCCACCCTGGCCATCAGTCTAGTTCATTCGCGCTGGGGTCGATACTCGACTCCTGCGCCAATCAGGGCAAGGTCGAGCCTTGCCAGAACAAGTGACTACGCACTCACTACATTTAGCGATCTCACCTATGTATATATTAATATTAGCAATTATGGATCTTCACACTCAGCCTCATCGTAGTTACGAAGTGCTAACCCTTCAAAATTATTAATACATCGGCAATGAAGAATCCGTTGTGCCGCAAAGCAACAGGCAGCTTCGACGCGTCACTAGGAAAACAATCTCCCCCACATGGATCAAGATGCAACCAAGATCACAGCGGTTACGACGGTTTGGATGAACACACGCCGATCGAAGACTTACTCTAGTAAAGGAAGCCAAGTAGAATACGGCCGTCAATGGTGGAGAGAGAACAATGATGGATGCAGGGGGTTGCGACGACAAGAAAAAGGGGGTAACGCCCCCAATCTCTCGGAGCGCCGGACCGCTAAGCGCCCTGGCTCAGCACACATTTTCCATAAATCCTTTACTGAAGCGACTCCAGCTATTCATCAACTCACACGTTAGATAGGTAGATCAATAGAATTATACTAAGTAGTGAGGCTGGTCCCTGAAAGCCGCCCTCTTTAGAAGAATACTACACTATTAAATTTCTAAGCAATATCTAAGCTAATTAACTTAATAAATCTATAATCGCCTAATGGATATTCTTAAAAGGTCTTAGCAGGCAATATAGTTCAAGGAAGGTAATCTGCTCACGAATGCGAGCTCCTCTATATACTTAAATCAACGATGTTACCACTCAAAAATTTGGAAGCTTCGTTTCTATGTTAATGCCCACCATATCTCCGTCTTTCAGCAACAGACTTGTCGGTTCAAAGGTGAGGGATGACTTGACTCCAGTCAGGAGTGTCATACGCGCGCTGTGGCAGCGCTCTAATGCTAATGAAGGCCTCGACCACAAGGAACACTCTAGAAGCCACATACGCGACACCACAGACTGTACAAACGATTATCAAGAATGTGCCAGCCACCCAGTTGAGCCTCAGAGCATAAGTATCTTCCCAAAATTCATCGACCTGAGGGCATATACGTGCCAGCAAGTTAGCAAAAAACCAAATTGCTCCTGAGCAAGCGATCCATATTGCAGATGCGCGCCAAAGCCATCCTTCGATCACAGAAGGGAACGAATCATGCCAAGCAGCAAGATGAATTACACCAAAAGCAATCGATGCGCCCCACAGGATCATGCGCATCACGAGACCGCCCGTACCACGTAGGAGATGCGCCGAAGGGTAGTTGCTTGAATACTCAGCAAGGAGCTCTTCCGTCAAGAAGGTGTACATTTTTTCATGACCTTCGGTAAAGACAGATTCCATTTCCGTAGGGATGAGACGTGCAGCTATTGCTGGATACTTAGAGATTGCCTGCTCCACAAGGCGCCAGCGCTGAATGTCGCCCACACTCGGGCTCGAGACCTTACTTTGAGATTTAGAAGATTTAGGGGCCTTTTCATCACTAGCTAACGACTTGGACACCTCGAAACGTGCCTGAAGCCTGCCCTCGTGTCTTGGTCTATCCAGCGAAACATCAACAGTAGATTGTGCGGTACTGTCTCGTAAGAATTCAGCCTCCCACAAGAAAGGCTCGATATATACCAAAGCGGAGAGCTCTGAATCGATCCCTGCTTTCCGCCGTACACTAAAGCGGTCACGCTCCCCGATGCTGATCCGGCTGCTCATATACATATATGCGCAAATTGCAGGCACCCAGTCGCCAACCAGGTATGTGGGCACGTATATCATGGCTGGCTTATTCCACCACAACATATAGACAAGCAGCGCACAGGCTACATAGGCCAATGTGTTGATCTCGAGTAAAGTCAAGGGGAGATGTTGCACTACCCTTCCGAATACCTGAAAGAGAAACCACGCAGCTTGGAGAAGCACGAGAGTTTTCGCCAAATGATCAATTTTGCTTCTGTCCTCAATATCTTCGAGGCTGACTTCTGGTAGCAAGCCACATTTGGCGAGGAGTGCTACGCCTCTAGCTGTGACGGTCAGTCTTGAGAGAGCGGGAATGCACGGTGCCAATTCAATAGGATGGTTCCTTTCGAAGTCGAAGATATAGCCTCCCATAGAACCATAGAAACCATGCACGTTTGAATATGCATCTGTTCGAGTTGGTCGGGAATCAATACCGTCGTCTTCTTTTGTCTCCGCATTTAAATATGCCTCCGACGCTTTTCTAAGCTCTAATGATAGGGTATTAGCGGAGTTCAATTGCCTCCAAGCGACAAAGATCACCAGCTCAGGACCTAGGATGCCCAGTATGCTCCACTTAAAGTATAGGAGTAAAAGCTTTGTCTGAGAGTATCTTCGTGGGGGGATATCCAAGTGCATTGCAGACCACACACATAAGCCTAGGGTCAACAAGCACGATGTCAACAACGCTAGTGTTCCACGTCCATTTGGATCTGCCACCCATCCGACTGTTGGTCTGCCCACGTTGACGTTCACTCCAACGATGATGGATTCGATTCATCAAAAGGGAATAAAAGAGGCTCTTAGCGGGTTGTCAATCTCAAACAGTAACCCTGATAGCCCAATGTTTCTGCTGTCGCAAGATCGTACAGCTTCTTGGGCGCAGTACTGCGGCACTAGCAATTATTGGAGTAGCAAGAAAGGCACTGTTCCTTCGTAGAAGACAAGGAATCGATAAAAGGGAACACGAGCAAGAGCTAACAACGAGATACGGGTCGGAGAATTAAATGAAGGCATGAGGGCATAGCCTTATCCAACTCCAAGGTCTCAAAGTTTCAGCCTGCAAATTGTAAGCATGATACTACGAGATAGCAGCGGGAAGAGACAAGGGGTAAATGCTTCATTGATTGGGCGTATGCAATACCCGATGCAGCCGAGACTTCAGCGATCACGATAGTGTGGATGGACAAACGCCGATCTGCGACATAGTAAAGTACGAGAAGTTGATTATAACGAAGCCGTCATTGGTGGAGACATACCATTGATGGATGCAAGGTGGTTGCAACGGCAACAAGAAGGGCGAAATATTGTTTCATGCCCCCAATCCCTCGGAGCGGTGGACCGCTAAGCGCTCAGGGGTCAGCGCCTGCTAACTCCTAAGCACGCACCCATTGCTATAAATTCAGTACTAGAAACGAGTTGGGCGCTTTCTCAACCCATTTGCACAACAATTCGACGACGCATATCCGGTCTTGCGTTCAGGAGGACTTAGCTCAGACACTCCCATCTTATCTTCCATCTTCAGAACCTAGGAACTCATAATTATGGCTCGTCGACGGCAGCGCAGCGATGACACTGTCGCGGTCCGTAATACAGAGAACAATCCCCATCGCGATCCTACATTGCTGGAATGGGACGAGTTACCGGTATGGCAACGTGATAATGAACACCTTATTTCAGGGTATAGACCGCCGAGCTTTTCATTTTCAAGATCTTTCCAGAGTATGCTCGCCATCCACAACGAAACCGTGAATATAAATTCTCATCTCCTCGGAGCTGTCCTTTTCTTTGGCCTGCCATTCGTTATTTATCAAAGATCATCTATTCCCTCATTCGCTAGAGCACCAGACCTCATAGTCTTTTCGACCTTCTTCTTTGGAACCGCTACATGCTTCCTTCTGTCGTCTATATTCCACGTCTGTGCTAATCACAGCCCCCGAGTCAATGTGTTGGGCAACCAGCTTGACTATCTGGGGATACTCGTCTTGATGTGGGGCTCGGCAATACCAAGTATTTACTATGGATTCTACTGTGATCCTTCCCTGCAGAAGTGGTATTGGTGGATCTTGACTGCGCTTGCTTCAGCATGTATATTCGCGACCTTTCATCGGAGCTTTCGCCATCCTTCTGCACGTCCATACCGTGCCCTGATGTATGTCGGACTGGGATTATCGGCCTTAGGATTCATAAGTCACGGATTATTATTCTTCAGTAGGGAAACTCAAAACCAACGCATGAGTCTAGACTGGATGGGTACTATGGCCGTGTTGAATCTTACAGGTGCCATGGCCTATGCGGCGCGATTGCCAGAAAGATTGAGCCTTCGCAGATACGACATATTTGGTAATTCCCACCAGATCCTACATGTCATGGTTGTACTCGCAGCGCTGGCACATATGTTTGGCCTCTTTCGCGCCTTTGACCATGTTCATGCAGAATCTTTCTCTTGCAATGATAAGAGCTAAGGATGTATATGGCTTCTGCACCCCGCATGCTCGAAACCTTCGCATATCATTGGGCGCACAATCTACTGCTTTGTTTCAAATCCAGAAGAGGGAAATACATGGATCTAAATCGAGATGTTGAGATCTTACATTGAAAAGTTCGCCAGCATGTCTGCAAATGTTCGGTCTGTGCTGTAGACGCGGGCATCAGCCGCTCCACCGAACACCGCCGATGCCTTCGTTATTTTGGGAAAATGAGAAGGAGAGCAAAATTATCCCTACCGGAGATCTTCACGACTTAAAACGAGAACAGCATAGGATCGCCATTACCAAATTGGATGACTCTGACAATCCAATCAACCAAGTTGCTTGCCATTGATTAGGCTGGCGCCATCAGTAGAGAAGGCGCCCAAGATTCTAATTAAAGTGTTACAGACTAAGCAATAAATCCAGCGAGAACTCATGTACAATTACTAATTTACAGCTGATACTTTGTCGGAGAAGCTCGGCTTACTCGGGCATTAACATAGCTTCTTCGACCAGCCGGACGGTTCGTAGGGCTCAAAGACAATTGGTCAGAGTGGGCTCGAATGATGAACTGTCACAAAGCCTGGAGGGCTTACCTTGGCCAATGAGGAATATCACTCTATGGTTACATTTGAATGGAAGTAGCATACTATAGCCTGTAGGGACTTCGTTGGTATTGGTAACTTTGTGGAAAAAGGGACTGCTTAATGCGAGGCTGGCGGCGAGGCCACCATCATCTTTAAACCCCACTTGTTACTTTTGCAAGAATGAAAGCAGGGGGAGTCGAAGGGTATTATCAATGCGCTATCTAAGATCACAACTGGTTTAGAGTCCCGGTAGGTTCCACCATCGTAGGATGGTCTCCAACTGACAGATAATTTTGTCTAGAAGGCTTTCACCCAAAGCAGATGACATGTGACTACACTCCGGGGTCTTGAATTCCAGATCTCCTGTTTTCAAAGCCTTTATATTAACTGTCTTCAGACATTATTAAAGGGGTAAATTATGTAAGAGGTATAATAAAGGTTAATATAATTTAATATAAAGACCTAAATATAATAAGAT